>VZTO01005451.1:0-60307 GCA_013400615.1 Syrrhaptes paradoxus | reverse complement strand
CAGAAGAAAACAGCTATTTCAACAAGTAAGCACTAGATTTGTAGCTGGTGTAGATCTTCACACTTTCTTTACACTCAAAAGCATTATATTGATTTTTACTAGTTGTAAATCTGCCCAAGTGATGTGTAAAAGGAGTGTGATCTGCAATAGGGGAAAAAAAAGAAAATGTAGAAAATGTTTAAGTCGTGCATGTTAGCAAGACTTAGAAGGCATTTTAATATGCTGTTCTTAAAAGCAGGTCTAGGGCAGAAGCCTGATAAGCCATTACCCTCTGAAACTTGCTCCTAAATTTGCCCCTTAAAGCCTTGCCATGTCTTGTTTCAACCATTTTGTCCAGCTTGTTTGCGGTACTCTTTGTCTAAAGAGGAAGGCTGATATGCAGCTTTTCATTCATATGGCTTGACCGTTTACTAGACGCAGCATACGTGAGTGAGGTTGGCTCTGGAAGATGGCAAACGGGTGATACCTGCATTGCCCAACGAGAGCAACCAAAGTCAAAGCTCCTTCCAGCAGCACCTGGCAGCCTCTGTGATTCTATTGATCTTCAGATTATATTAATTTTTCTGATTTACGGGAGGAAATTCTTCTGCCTTCTCTTTTTGCTGTGGTCCCTCACCCGACAAGTCATCCAGTGTTATCAGTGGATCTCCTTACATGGTTACATATCTCCTATGCCATGTAAGGAGAAAGCTGTTTATTGTTATTAAAGGAAAAAAACTTGCTCCTTTGGGCTTCCTATAATTGACCATTATGCAAGTTCTGAAAGAAAAAAAAGTAACCTACTTTCAGATTGTTGCATTGTCTGAGAAATGATAAAAAAATGTTCTCCTAGGTATTATTCTACAGCATTCGTTTTGATGTGGTAGTTAGAAACCTATTTGAAAGGAGACTTCAAATACATTGGGGTGATAATTAGAAGTTTAGGTGTAAATGTGGTCAGAGATGTTTCAAAGTGTTTCATTGAGGAAGAAATGGAATTTTTGAAAGGGACCATTCATTTTGACAAATATATATTGCAAAAATTAGAAGTATTTTGGAGGTGTAAGTATAAGTGTTTTTTAACATTTTCAAAATGAAAACAATCCATATGGAACTGGTTTTATTTAAAATATAAACTCATAATATATACTAAAGAAAAATCTTGTAATAGCTGAAATATTTTTCTCCGACCCAACATTAGTTTTTATTCTCTTGTGGAATGTTTCAGAACTTTAATTTTACTATAAATATGATAATTTTAAACAAAACAATTTTTTTACTGGTTGCTAGAAATATTTCTCTCCAAACATGTAAACACGCTTGAATTTGTGAAACTATTGTAATGTTTACATTTTGACCTGTGAACATTCAGAATATGGATTATGGCACTTTATTTTCTAAAGTAAATACATTGATAGAAAAATTTAGAAAATGAAGTCTTTTTTCTGTTCAAAATAGTATGTAAAGCATGAATCATTCAGTTACTGTAATGATGTCTTTGCAGCTCTCTGCTAATATCTCTATTATGGAACCACTGCTGTAAATCTTTACACCAGCGTGTAGTAAACGGGGAAAGGATTAAATTTTTATAATGTCTGGTGTAAAAGGCATATTACAGGAGCAATACAAGAATGGTCTTGGAAGTTGCTTTTACTGAAGAAAAGGAAGGTGTTCCTCTCATTAATACATTTGTTCTTGAAATGGGAAGGGAAAATATTAGAAATAAAGACCACGGTCCTGAGGGCTGGTGCTGAGCAGTTAGTAATTACCCTCTAACAGCAGCCTATAATATTTTACTTTTGGTAAGTTTCTAGTCAGACAATTTCTTAAACAGCTGGAAATAATGGCAATTACCTAAGGAGGGCTTTGGGCAAGACAGATAATGCATATTGGTACTGTCTTTGGTGTGGGATACTGGCAAGAGAGTGAATTCCCTCTAAGAGGAACCCTTTCCATGTGTTCACCATGAGTATGTGATGCCAATTTATGGGGTGTCCTTTCCACTACGAGCTAAGAAAGTGCCGTTTCTCTCTCTGAAACCCAGATGGTCAAAGACCTTGAGCATAGAGTTGAACAAGACTGCTGATTTATTTTTTTTTATTTTCTGTGGACTATGTGGGTATTGTCTTGGAGTAAATGAGGTGCATTTACTTTCTGGAAAGCATAGTTTGATTAAGGGCAAAATTCCCTCTTGAATTTGGAGCAAGGAAATGCTCCATAAAAATCTGTTTAAAGCTCATTAGGAGTTGGAGGAGTTCAGTTGATGGCTACTCCTGACCTGGCTCATTTTGTTTGCTGCTGCTTTTGATGACTGAGTTCACACACGTCCTGATAGGGATGAGTGTAAACTCGTAGTCTGCCTCTTTGAATTTGATTAGATGGCAATGCTGTTGTGGATTACACTGTAATATCCAGCTTTTGCACTATAGAAATTCATATAATCCATAACAGCTGGTTGTCAAAAGTATTATGTTGTTTTCTGGTTCTTCTGTAGTTATTTCAATAGTTTTTCCTGATGAAGGGCTCCCTCAAAAAATATAGTCATGACAATAAAATGATGTTAAATATTTCACACTGCAAAAAATGGGTAGGTGCTACTTTGTACGATAGATACAGATAAATGCTTGCATACCTAGTAACATTTGCAGTCTGTTTCACAGGTATTAATATTCAAATGATTATAGATTTACATTCCATTAAAAAAAGCCCTCAAATGTGTAGATTAATTTAGGCCTGTTAAATTTATTCTAAGAATCTCCAATATGTTTTTTATTGTGAGAACCTTTTGCAGTTTTTCTAGTTTTCTATCAGTATCAAAATTGATATCCATTACTATTTGATAGCAGACTGGAAGACAAACAGAGTTATGTTTCAGTAGTAAATTAGGCTATAATTTAGTATTTATCATTGGATAATAAAATATTTTAATTTCTTTTCATTACCATTGCAAAATCTAACACTAACAAGCCACTGTTGTGGGTCACTTTGCTATCAACACTGATATACTCTCATTCAAAATTCTTGCAATTTAAATTTAGTCTTCAGTTCTTCAGAAGATGCGTTGCTTCTGAAATCTAAACTTATTTTCTATCACCAACTCAGTTTAAAAAAACTCAAGTTAGTGCAGGTAAGTTTATATACCTGTAGTAGACAAGACTATCAGGTAAATCTATAATCCTGTTGAAGCAGGAATTGTCTGAAACTGATAGTTACGTTGTGCTACTCTAGTTTTACTTGATTTGCTAATTACAACCCAGTTGTAATACTGCAAGAATAAGGAATAGCAGTTCTACGTATACCTTAACTGTTGCCTTTCTGATTCAGTGATTCCTTTTTTTATGATTTTATGGTTTTGCCTGCTGTGATCACATTCTACCCCACCTCTCTCTGTAAAATTTGGTCGTCCGAACATTAGACAGCTGTTAAACTACTGATTTAGTAATGGCAATTTATATTACCTACTTAGGTCTTCATTTATTATTTCAGAAATGTGTGGGGTCTTTAGTTTGTGCCTCTGGAGTTTCCTTTAGTAATTAATTTCTGCACTGCAAATATATTTTTTAATCATGTCAGGACAAGATGCAAATTAATGGTGTTCACTGGTAAACATCTGTATTCCCTGGTATGTTGGGTTGTCAGCACCCTACCCTCAGCAGCACCTGCATGCTATTGTTTGGTAAAAAGTGCTACTATTGTATTCTATCCTGCTTAGGTAACACAAATTTATAATCAATTCTGAAATGTTATGGTAACTTCGATTACCTTGCAACAACTTGAAACGCTACAGAACTGTAACAGGTCTTGGAGAAACAGCAATTGGATGCTATGCACCACTTGTTTACTTTTTATTTAACTTTGATCAGGTTCTAAAGATATAAGAAATTAAATGAACTGCATTAAGGTAACAAATATTTGACACTATGAAGCTCAGACTTGAAACATTAAATAATTCTCTCAACTTTCCCTCAATGGGAAGGATAGGCAGAATGGGTGCTTCCGAACTAGGAGGCACTGCAGAGGACAGGTCTGCAGTATGTGATGGCTCCTGTAATATCCTGCTTTGAATTAAGCCATAGCTTCAACTATCTATTTCAAGGATAATTTCATTTTGAAGATGATTTTTTTAGCATAGTACATGATATTTTATCCCGAGTATAAGTTTATACTCTTCCATCGACCATAGCATTCAGACAGTCCTATTTATTACTGTAATGAGCTTTTGTACTTTTTTTAAAAAAAGCTTTTTAGTTTTGGGGATTTTTTTGGTACATTATTAGCAAGCTCAAAAATCATCCTGTTTCTATTGAAGGGTTTAGCTTTGTTCATTTTGTTCTGAAATTGGAAACATGGCCCTGTATATAAACAAAATCATTGCAAGTGAGTAAGGCATTTCTGATTTTAGTAATGCTATTTCAACTCAGACTTGAGTGGAAGCATGGATTTTATTTTTTTTAATAACAGTAATACATGATAATGCTTTTCTGTTAAATAAAAAACTTTTAAAATTTTTCTTTTGTGTGGCTTTAGTTGTTGCTTACACCTTCTTTATTAGAAAATCAGCAGAATAACTGAAATTATATACATCTGCTGAAGATGAGCTGATTGAAAATGAAAACTTGCACTGTCAGACCTGATCATATAATAGAATATGACCTAAAGTTGACAAGAAAATTCTCTTATCATAATGAATATTATTCTCAAGAGTCTCTTTTTGTACTTCAAGAAAATATAACAGGAATTATAACTAAGTATATTTTACGAAGGGAAATTTTCCTGAACGTCTTTGTTAGAGACTAAAGCAGCTCTATAGGCCTGTTATAAAAATAATAATGAGGAGTCTTATTTGCTGGGGTTATGGACCCTGATATTCTGAGTCACTGATAACATCCTAATTGAAAAAGAAAAAACCTACTAATGCTTGCAAGCTCTGTTAAAAATTTGCTGGGAAGATTACTAACATTTTTTACCTTCAGGTATTTTTTTTTTCTCCTAGTCATTCAAGGAATAGACTTTGGTTACAGTATGGGTCATTTGTGTTCTTCTGGACATGCATAAAAGTAGAAAATTAAAGCTGTTAATTTGCATTATTATAGCTCCGTTAGAGTCAGTTTTAACACCTATTATATTCTTAGTTATGCTATCACAAGTGGTTAGCAGATCTGAAGATAACAGAGAGGGCATTGAATGTCTTGGATGTTTTAACGTCTGTAAACAGACAGATTCAGAAGGCAATTTCGGGTGAGTGGTTGGCTCTTTTCTAAGGTTGGTTTTTTTTNAGGCCTGTTATAAAAATAATAATGAGGAGTCTTATTTGCTGGGGTTATGGACCCTGATATTCTGAGTCACTGATAACATCCTAATTGAAAAAGAAAAAACCTACTAATGCTTGCAAGCTCTGTTAAAAATTTGCTGGGAAGATTACTAACATTTTTTACCTTCAGGTATTTTTTTTTTCTCCTAGTCATTCAAGGAATAGACTTTGGTTACAGTATGGGTCATTTGTGTTCTTCAGGACATGCATAAAAGTAGAAAATTAAAGCTGTTAATTTGCATTATTATAGCTCCGTTAGAGTCAGTTTTAACACCTATTATATTCTTTGTTATCTTCAGATCTGCTAACCACTTGTGATAGCATAACTGAGAGGGCATTGAATGTCTTGGATGTTTTAACGTCTGTAAACAGATTCAGAAGGCAATTTTGGGTGAGTGGTTGGCTCTTTTCTAAGGTTGGTTTTTTTTCAGGTTTGTTTTGATGTTTGTGGGGTTTTTAATCAACATGATTTGACAAGATGAATTTTTACTTTGTCATTATATACATGCTAAATTCATTTTCAACTGATCAAAACATCTTTGGCATTGAACAGTTATATTTAAATAATCTTAAATATATAAAGCCTACAGTTTAAAATCTGTTGTGGGCTCACCTGTGTGACTGAAAATGTATTTGGCTTCTGAAAAGCAGTGGAGTAGTAATCTTAATTACAGCTGTTAACAATTTGCTTTTTCAAAGCAGCAATGCAGAAGGTTTTTCTGGCTGGCCTTAATTTCAGTTTTAATGTTACCAAGTCCTGTCCTCTCACCAGAAAGTCTGTGACTTTTTCATCCTTCACCTCAGTTGGTGTAGCTTTTTGGTCTTTCCTTATCTCATTTTTTATTCCAGAATCACTTACTCTCATCTTTCTCTGCTGTATCCCTGACACAAAATCTAATTCTTGAGATTTTATTTTATATATTGATTTATATATTGACGCTTATACATTGATTTAATTTTTTTAATCTGATAAAATTTATGTAATCCTTTTCCATCAGGATCTGATTTAATTTTCTTCTCCTACCCTACTCATTCTTGATGTTCTTCAGACCATGTCAAGCCAGCAAACATAACAGTTTTTTCACGGGGCAGTAACATTTCTCGAAGCTTTTATGTCTGTAGCCCTGAGTAAACGTTTCCTGCACTTGTGACCCAAGTGAGCAACATCAGATCTGCAGCCTGTGGGATGGGTCAAGGTGAAGGACAGGATCCCTGAGCCTTGTTGCTCTGAGCCTTTCCCAAGTCTGTGCCATCCCTCTACAATGTGAGCTTGCTTCAGTGCTGAAAATTCTCAGAGCTCGTGTCTTGAATTGGATGGAGTTTGGCAGAAAGTGTTTTATATTGGTTGTAAAGCACTATGCAGTGATAATGACCTACTCAACTGAGCTTCTATTTCACATGGTTTTAAGATGGCCATAACTGATCATTCATAATTTATAAAGTAGCGTTGGATATTGGTGCTAGTTATGTAGGTTATATATTGGTTCAGTATTTCTAGGTCAGATGACTGAGACATTCATGCTTTAACCATGCCAAATTACATTACTCTTATCCATCAGCTTTTGCTTAATTTTCTGCTGCTAATGTGAAGTGTTGGTGTTTTTCATAAGTGATAGCACTAAATTTGTAGTTAAATCGGCAATACAAGAAAATCTTAGTTTTTCTTACTCTTAAAGTAATGAGAAAGAGAAAGTTCAAACTGGGACAAGAATTTGTAAGTAGATAGAAAACGAATGCTTTCAAAATAAATGGATGACAAATCTTTGTTTTATAGTAAATCAGACCCCAAAATGTAAATTGTTGTGGCTAGTAGATGCTAGTATGCTCAATCAGTATGGGGGGGAAAGAAGGTCTTGTTTGGTAGTTGAGGGTAAATACAGATAAGCAGTGTACGTATTTCTAGTATAGGTAACATAGAGATTGCCTGGTTTGAATCTCCAAACGGTTGGTTTAGGCAAGTTTTACTTTTGAAGGATTCAGCTTACAAATTTTGAGATCTACTGTTTCATCATTGTGAGAACAGGAAAAAGATTGTCAATGTCTAGAATACATCTTTTACAAAATCATGTCTCTCTTGATTAATGATGAAAATCTGTAGATGGATTGTTTGAATTTTGTCCTTGAAAACTGCAAAAGCAAGGTTGCCAGCAGAAAACAGTATTTCTTTCTGTTAGACATGTTACTTTAAAAAGTTGATCTTCTTCTGTAGTCACTGAAACAATATTTCTTTTGATTTTATTGCCCATTTATGCTTTTTCCTTGAATAAATGTGTCCAGTTCACATTTTTCAAGAAGAAGTCATAAATAGGCGTAGCACTTCAGTAACACCTACCTAAAGATGTACCAGTCTCATCACTGGACCTTTCATGTGATCGCCTCAGCCAGGCAGAGTAATCAAACTAGCTATCAAATCTAATGATTAGAACTCGGGACACAATCTTTCAAAAAACGTAAGATTTATTGAAGAATAAAATCCCTGAAGCTCCAAGCATATTAGAAACCGGTACTGGAACGGTGTGAAATGGATAAAGATCATGTTGCTATTGCTATCCCATAAATTAGTCTAAGGACTAGACCCTTCCTTGTAAGTCTCATTTAATCAGGTTTTTTTAACCATTGCTTTCTCAATATACTCAGCTTTTTCAGCATGGGTATAAATCATTCTTCCAGTACAAACAGGTTTCTGTTAAATGTCATGTTCAGATGAGTTATTGTGATTGGTGAAAAAACAGAAAAAGCTGAAGAGGAAAATTCGTATAATGAATTCATACTAGGCTTGTGTCATGAAATTAGAACACGAAGTAGGAAATGTGAAAGTTAACCTGTTCTCGTGATGGAAAAGCTAGCATCACACCAGGTGATTACAATGGAGATGGCAAATATAAATCACTGAATCTCTGACCATTTGTATACAAAGAAAGGAGGTCTGCATAATTCTGCTACCACTGCTGCTAAGTAATGCTCTAGGGATGACTTGATTTAGCCTGGCCCTCAGGAAAGGACCAATTACAGGTTTTTTCTTGGTCAAATTAGCAGACACAGATCTGTAGTTTTTAAGGGCTAGGGCATACTTGATTTTTGCAATTGTGTAGCCTGACATTCCTTTTGGATAAGAGATATTTCACCATACAAGTAGAAGTACTCATCAATTTTGAAAAAGAATTAATTTATAGCTCTTTACTTATACTCTGATCTTTTATCACTGAAATGTCAACTTAAGAGACGTATAACTTGTTGTATTGAATACATGTAGCAGAAAGAAAAAGCCAGAGTTGATAAGTTCTGTATGTACTTGTGCCTCTGAGAACACTCCTGTGAGTAACACCACTGAAACACAAATGTAGTGTCTTCTCTTGCTGACTTCAGTTAAGAAGTAGTTACAGGTATTTTTCAAGATATTTGTTTTCAGTAACCATATTGCTAACAACTACAGGTAGAATGTTGTTTGTCACTTCCAGAGAGAAAACACTGTCCTGCACTTCAGGCATGACTATATTATATGTAATACTATGGGTTTCATATATCTGATAATGAAGGGTCCAGACAGATTAACAGAGATGCTTCTACAGATGCTTTGGTGTCAAATATGACAGTCTTAGGCCCAGTACAAGATACAATTCTTAGCCATTGCTCTCTTCTAATTTATAGAATCTTTAGAGTATCAATTCCCACCTAGCAAACAGTAATAAAGCTCTCTGATAGAAGATTAATGAGGATAATTCAGGCACTAGTGCCAGTGAATCTGGCACTTGGGTATTGCGATTATAGAAGGGAGAAATTGTGTTCTTATAAATGTTTTCATCCGACTTACAAACTTTTACCAAAGTTGTAGCTCTTTTGAAAAGCATTTTTAAGTATTTTAGTATTTCTTGTGGATGATGCAGATTGTAGTTCTCTTTCCTAACTACACATGGGGGCTATGTATGTGAATAAGTGGGGACAGTTGTGCGTGCTGGTTCGTTCTCTTCTTTAGAGGTGTCCCTGATTCCAAGGAGGGCTTTTGTGCATGCTGGTGAGTCAAGACCAAGCACCAACCTTCCCATCCTACCAGGACTGCTTGGCTGCCAATCACACATTAATGGAGCAAGCTGCTGATCTGGAAGTGCTTATCAGATCTTCTTTCCACCCCTTCAGATTAAAAAGGGGCTAGGAAGGTATTTTCAAGGTTTTTTTTTAATGATGATTTGCCTCATTGCTCCTTATTTAGAGTAAAAAATAATAACATAATAATAACCTGCCATTTTGAGTTTTAAGGATGAAATGTTGAAAAATGGGTGGGGAAGTTACTGCCTTTGCTCTGGGTGAGTCACTGCTGTGTGAGAGGTCTGTTTTTATACACATGACCACACGTGGCTGCTTTGCTACATCCCTGCTCTCCTCTTTTTAAGTTGTCCTTTTCACAGCCTTTTGGGAACACAACCTATGCTACCTGATCCAAACAAAAGAGCTCAGCAGGTTTTACTGAACTGCAGTACATCTAGATGATTGATCTCCATCATTCCCAGTGCCACTTCTGGATTTGTAGAGCTGTTTCCAAAAACCTTTTTTTTTTTGCTCACTGTCATCATTAACATCTAATTATCCTCTTAGATACCACTCATCTCATAAAAATACTCAAGTACATGTTTGAGCATGTTCAGAACTTCTTAAAACTTTTTTTAAGCATATCTGTATATGAGTAGGGAGAGATAATAAATGGGGAAACCATTTCTTTTGTTAGGGCTCAAAAAAATGTAAACCTCCTTCCCTGGGTCTGTTTGGGCACTTCTTGCTGTGCACAGAGACTGCAAGCAGGCTGTACACAACCTGAGAGCTGGAGGCAGGAGTTTACTGGTTAATTCTCACAGCAGAGCTGGGACTAAGGGGCTGCTGGGCTCAATCTTGTGTGCTCACCACCTCCGGGAAGGTACCCAGACCATCCTTGCTGGCCAGGCAGAGGTGAGCCAAGTGGGGATGGGATGCAGAGAGTTAGTTTTTGGTATAGGCTCATTCTCGGTATTGGTGACCTGCTGTTTTCTGGCCTCTGCTTTTTTTTCTTCAGGTTCTTGTATCTTTTCATCTCAGTGCTTTTACCTTTGAGTCCTTGAGCTGCTGACTATTCCCACCTCAATGATGTTACTTCTGCCTGCAGTGTGACCTCTGCTTTGGACTTTTCCAGGTTCCCCCCCGCCCCAAGCAAGTGATTTCCTCAGAAACCTGAGCCAGGGCTGTGCAGCAATGCTGTACAAGAACCTGGCCTCCCATCAGTGACAGCTGAACCCAGAGGGGAGGATGGAGGGTCAGTTCTGTGGATATCATTCTGCATTGTGACAGCCTATTTTATTTTGATTCTTATTTAGAAATAATCTGTCAAAAATATTTAGAAATCTTCTCAAGGTTCAGTGAGTTCCATAATCCCATTATACAAGAATCATTACTTAGTAATAAGCAGACAAGCAATGAAGAAATCAATAGCTATTCCAAAAGCTCAATCTATGCTGAGAAAATATATTTTTCCCTCTAATAACACTAATAAGAATGGTGGAGTGTATTTTAGTAGCTTTGTCCTACATGTAAATTATAACCTTTCTGTGGAAAATAATCCCCACCATGAAGCTGGGGAAAGATGGGGAAAGGCAAGTTGTGCTCATGTAAAACTCTCCCACTTTACTTTTTGCAAACCTTTGAACCAGCAGATTTGTTATTTTTGCTTACAAATGGTTCTAAAGGTCTGCCTGCTATAACTGCTGCTGAGATTCTGCACATTGCTCTTAACTGGACTTAACAAGCGCTAAGTGAAAGGAAACAGATCAATTAACATTACACGGACCTTCTCAAAGACACTGAAATATGCGTCTATAAATTGTCTCTTAAAATCTATGCACAGTTTTCCTTAATGACAAGAAATAAAGTGTAGGAAATGAAAAGGAAAAGCCATGACAGGATCCTGTGTTACAGCCCTGGGGCGTGCAACCTGTCCAAGAGGGAAAGCACTGAGCAAGGGTTTGCGCTGGCGTGGGAAGAGTCAAAGCTCTTCTCTTCAGCCTGCATGGGTTGTCTTCAGTGCACTGAAATTATAATTTACCTTTTTGCCTTACAAAGGAAGTTAAATTACTTTCATATTATTCTTACATCTTTTTTTTTGTGTAAGTCATGAATATATAGATGCATAGAAATTAACTTGATGTCTGATATAAAGGGTTCTTTAAAATATACTCATTAGAAGCCAGAAGAGTTTAAGGAAGACATAATTTTAACTGCTTCATAATAAAATAAAAACGATCTCATGATTTTCTTAAAGTTTTTTTTTGGGTTCTTAATCAGAATGATTTGTTGCTTGAAACTTTTATGTTAATTTATGTTTAGTGCTGATAGGGACGAATTTTTTTCCCCTTGTCAAAATAAAATCTGTTTTAAATAATAATGAGATTGTCACTTTTCCTATTTTCCCTTTGGTTCCTCTTTTGTTTCTCCTTTTACTTCTCCAGTATTAATGTTTTATGATACTATTATTAAATACAAAACTGAGCACATGGAAAAAAATCAATCTCATGAATTATATGACAGCTTTGTCCTGAATAAATTAACATATCTTATTTTTCTTTCTACATTTTACACAGTTTATTTGCATTCATGGAGATTCATCAACAAGTGGTGGCTGACACATAATAGAAGTGACACTGACCTTCTTGTATATAAAAGAATTCAGATAAAGAAATGGTGAAGTAACTGTGTAATGACAAACTGATCATCAGCCTCTCTGTTCTAAAGTGGCAAGATATCTGCAGCCTTTGTCTTTAGCTTTGTTACAGCACTCAAATGAATCATTTAGAGAACACCTATTTTGATACTTCTGACAAATTACCTTCAGCAAAAAAATAACGATTTTTCTTGGGCTTTTTGGTCATTTTTAAGAGGTTTGTTGTTTTGGTCTTTTTTTTTGTTGTGGGTTTTATTTTCCCCAATGATTCTGACCTTTAAAAACACAGCACTTGAAAATTGTAATTAATACTTGTGTTAAATTAGTGGCTGTGTTCATTTGAATAGTTGTGTTAGAGGTTCAAGCCTGTTCTCCTAAGTGCCACAGTCATCAGAAAAGGAACCAACATTACAAGTATAACACCAAGTAGATACCCGTATCTATCTTGTACCAACACAGGAGTCAGGATGAGGAGTTAATGGCTGAATCTTGAATTCTGCTCCTTATAAAGCTGAGGACTTCTCTCAAGGGTAAAAATCTTTCAGATTTTCTTATTTTAAGGGAAATGTGGCACATGAGGGTGTGAAGTTGGTGTTATCCCTTTACAGGGCTCTGGGAAAATCTGCTCGGGAGCTGACGAAGGCAGAACACAGCAGCTCTGCCTGAGTTGCCTGATCACCATCTCTCTATTTACTTCAACTCTAAATGTGTTGACACACATGGACTGAAAGGTATTTCAGCTCATAGAGAAAACACTTCTCCAGTGCTTCCAGGATCTCTACTGTGAATCATATTCTGATTGAAATCCCAAGAGAAAAATTCATTTGTGTTTTGGGGTTGGTGTTTTTTTTTTTTTTTTTTTATATTTTTTTTTTTTTTTTTTATATTTTTTTTTTTTTTTTTTTGTTAATATTCAAGGCATTCTAAGGCAAAGACTTGTCTTGTGTTTGTCTCTTCCTTAGTTCAGATGTCATTATGTTGGGGTTTCTATTTTTGTCCAGGAACTATTGTTGCCTCTTTCGCTATTTCTTAATATCTACTATACATCTCATCTACATTTTTAATGCTCCTTTATTTTATCATGCTTATATTTTATCCAGCTATATCCCAAGTCAAAACCCAGTAAGTGGATATATTTTTGGTTCAGCGGTAGCACAATTGTGACATAAATGTTATAAATTCCATCCTGCGCTATATTTCACATTCAGAAATGAAATTCCATGGAAAAACACTAAAAATTTGTTCTGCAGAGCTTTTCACAAAATAGCTCCAGACATGGTAAGTGTTCATTTAAACACTTAATAGGAAGATGGACAAAATTCCCATGTACTTCTTGCAAAGACAAGATGTTAGATAATAATACTATTAATAATGATCCCACATGTCCGTCCTTAAAATGTTTAATTTTGATTTGGATATCACATTCTTTGATCTCATGATTTACTTAACAGAGAGCAAGGTTAATGCCTGATAAAGTAAGGTGCCCTTTTTGTAATCGCTTAGTTAAAAGTGAATAGCAAGAGGTACATTAAATTAAAGTGTTTGTGACATGGGATCAATTTTGTGGAATCCCCCAGGTCTCTCTATGTCTCATAAAGGGCTCTCTACTTTGAACATATCTATAAGTGACCTGTTGAGAATTTGCTGCTCTCATTAATTTGAGAAATTTAAATAGCTTTTATTGCCTGTAATAGTGTTAAGTACCAAACGAGGGATAAATTGTCCTGGAAAAGAATTAGTCTGCAGGTCTACAGCTTTAATAATTCATACCCTCACAACATTTATAAAATCAAGTACATGCTACTGGGTATAAAATTAATAATGGTATGCTTTAGGGAAAGAAAAGTTTCCTTTCACCTCTTACAAGTGTTTAGGCTTTGCAGAGAGACTGTAGAGGTATGAATGAGCATATTTTGGATTATACATGAATTGAAGAGAAAGTCTGGATTATCCATGAATTGAAGAGAAACATAGGAGCCCTGATTCCTTGGACAACACTGAATCATTACACCTCAGTCTTTGGACCCAAGTTCTAAAAGCTTTTAAGTGACCTGCTGTTTTCTGAGCAGGCAAGTTATTTCCCTACAGATGTTTCAGTAGTTTTTCCTATTTCTTAACAGAAATACAAAATTAAAAAAAACCCAGAACAAAAGCACACTACATGCCTGTGGTGATGTACTGTTTTGTTGTGGTTTTTTGTTTTTTTTAATTTTAAAATAATCCAAAGATCAATGCACACATATAACAGAATCAGTGTCTGTCTTCACGGCTCTGTTTTCAACAAAAAATGTGGTTTTTTTCCTTACAGTTAGGTCACTTTTGCTATATGGAACATTAAAAGAAAAAGCCAAAGTACAAAAGCATATCTCTTACTTACGGCTCTGTGAACCATGGAGTTTCTCAGTCAGGGTTTGTCATTTATAGGCTTTGAGTATATCGATAAGCAACAAGAGTTTTGAAGCTAAGCAGAAAACAGTGGACTGTAGTTGCTTTACAGATAACTCTCTCAGCTGATTTATAAGCAAGTGCAATGGACCATTTTGGCCTCTCCTACTTCCATGACAAACATTAATCTAATAACCTGCTGTAATTAGTGGTGTTATACATCTGAACAGTACAGTTTACTTCCTGTTCACAAAGGTAGAGAGATCTTTGCCTTCTGTTGTTATCATTGTATCTTAGTTCATCCTTATTTCTGTAATTAAAAATACTCTAGATGCTGCCTAGTTTCTTTTGGATGTTTCAGACTGGAAGATTCAGATAGCTAGCCCTTGCTCTGGCCTTTTATATTTTCTGCTTACTCATTTTAGTTATGACTGTAAGATGTAATTTATCAAATGCACGAGAGGTTATCAAACTCTTGTTTCAGTAAAAGAAAGAGGAACATCACCCTCAAGAGATAAATCTTTCATTAAACTTTACAAAGACCTTAAGCAGTTTCTACCCTATTTATCTTTTCCACTCTTTCTTCTTTATGCTCCAGCTGTCAGTGTTTAGGAAGCAGCACAAGGCAGACAGCCAAAACAAGAGCTGATTTCCTAGCCAAATGGATAAATTTCATCTTCCATAACTAGCATTTGACTACCCTTAAGAAAATGCTTTTAAAATTGCATAAGCTTTAGAATTTTTTTAATGTCATAAATAAATTAATTATTGGTCCTGTATAGGAGATAGAGACAGTCAAATAATAATTTCATTAGAACACTAAAGACTAACTTGGTGAGGGGTAAGCTCATTTGATTTTTTTATTATTTGTTGTACTTGCTTGTTGATGCTTAGGAAGTTAACATCTTCTGGCATTTGATAAGGCAGATATTAATTGTCTAAGGAATTATATTGGTTTGATAATGTTGAAGGGGAATTACAGAGATAACCTAAACATGGAAAATAAGTACCTTCTCACCTACTCAGCTTCTGTAAAAAGTCAGTTCCATTTTGATTATTGATGCTTTTTGAATTGCAATGCTTTTTTCCTTTCTCACTTTTTAAACGATGTTATTGAAAAAGAAGGAAAAGCATAAATAAACTAGGCAAAATTAAGGATGGCAGAGGAAGCAAAATCGTAGACTTGTGATTTATCCAAGGCCATGGCTGTGATTAAATATTAATTTGATTCCTTTTTTTGTAGAAAAAAAGGCAAAATATTTGGCAAGTCTTAACTCGGGCAACACTAAAAAGCAAATTTTCTTTCAGGTCCAGTAAGTTTCCTCTCATCCCGTGCTTTTGGAAGTTGCTAGCATGACATCTTGGGAATGTCAGAGACTCTCTGCTGTGTTTTACACATTGACAAATTTTAGAGCTATGTGAGAATATACATATATTTTTACATATGCACACAGGTATGTTTTATGCTGTCTTATTTACTTAGTGTGGTTGGTTTCACAACTGACTTCCTAGAGTTTTTCTGTCTTTGTTACACGGGACTGTGTCCGTTCAAAGGCAAAATGTATATTAATATCACTAAAGACTGACTTTTGCTCTGTTTCCACCTTTGACAGCCTCATATGAACCTTCATAAAGTGGTCCAATTCTTTCTTTGTGTTAATAAACATTAAAGCTATTTTCAGTAGGGAAAGGAGCATAATACAATCTACCTTGGAGACTGAGATATGGGATGAGATTGACTCTTCTCCCTGGACACAATGAACATTCTTGATTTCCCATCAGAAATAAGACTTTCTGTCCAGTTCTCCTCATTCTCCTTTATATATAATTCAAGGTGATTACGTTTGTGCATAATGTGGATTGGAGTGAACTGCAGAGAGTGCCCTTTCCTTTTCTCTGCTGCATTTTTGCCGTGTCTAATTGGATACTTGATATGGACAATTCCCAAGCTAATGATCTTTCTTTGCAAAATTTATTTTCCATACTCTCACATAATGATGAAATATTTAATGGATCTGTATCTTTTTCTTCCTGTATGGGCTCTCTAACTAAAGTGTCCGAAATTCTAGTGAGTTGATTAATTGATTCTGTCATGGAGTTGTATGGAATTATGTTTCTTTTTAAAGTCTCCTCTTCTTCTCTCTTTAACAGTGATTTATTTAATGGCTGTAGTGTACTCTGGCAAAATCCATTTAGTGTTGTAATATCTATATTGAAATCCCCTAATTTATTCATAAAAAAGAAGACTCCACCCCCCCTTTTCAAGAATTTCAGTCAGAAGACAAAGGAAGCTTGACCTTTGCTTCTGCATTGAGCCTTTTCAAAATCTATAATAAATCTTAATATTTAAGATCAGAAATATTAGTTTTAATTTAATAAAACATTAACATAACAGTGATTAAAAAAGAGTAACCAAAATTACATCATTTTCGGTACTGTAATGCCCAATCCGGACCAATGCTGTATCGGTGCCCAAAATACCATGCTCATTTCAGCAGGAGGAATTGCAAGAGTCATAAACATGTATTCCTGAAAAGTTGCTCTCAGGAATCCTTTAAAATGAATGCCCCTCAATGTGATTTCTTTTACAAGTATCTCTTTTACCAACATTCAGTATAGTGAAATTGTGCACTAGATTTCTAAATTTCAACAGCACCAAGTACAAAGGCATTCTGATGTATGACTCTGGTGCCCCAGAGGTAACAGTGGCACAATCTCTTCTTATTGATATCGAAGAAGCAGCAGCAAGCTCACAGTGCAAATTGTGTATGATTTTCTCTGGTGAGTATTTTGATGCTGACTTTACTTGAGGGTTAAGGGGCTTAAGTCAGAGCTGAATGCTGGGTTCTGAGCTGCACAGTTTTAGTTGGATGTCCTCAGTGGGATTACTTGTATGCTTTACCTTGGGTGTGTACTTGTTGATCCAAAGCAATAGAAGTGATAAAATAATTGAGTTTGTTTACAAGCAGTAGCTGTGAGAAAGGTTGAGAAGTCTTTCACTTTTTTTTTGTAAAGTGGCTTTAATACATTTTTAAAGTGTCCCTACATTAAAATAATATCCAAAATAGTGTATCTACTCTGTTTCTCTGCTCTCCCTGCACTTGTAAGAATATATTTCTGAGCTACTATTTTGTACAATTTAGATAACAGGATGTGTTTTCCTCCATCTTTCCTTCTACCTTGCTACATTTACTGGACAACACTTGTCTCCTGGATTGCATTATAAAATATTTTTTTTCTGTCATTTGTTATGCTCCAGAGGGACTCCCATGTCAAAGTGCTGGTTCTGCAGGCAGAAATGAGGTGTATCTGGTGGCACATCTGTTCATGTGAACTCATAGTGATAGCTTTAGTATTTTGGGTTTGGGAGCAGAGACAATGGTGACATAGGCTAAGGTACATTTGTATAGCACAGCTTTCCATATTCTCACTAGATGGTATTTTAAGAGTCATTACTGTACTTCTTTTGTCCCCAAGGAGTAAGAATGAGGTCCCATGTACAGAATAAGGAAATCTCAGGAAAGATGTGATCTGAACAGAGTTTGGTCTAAATAACACTTACTTGCTGTTGTGGCAGAGGGATGTAGCAGAGTCACGGTATCCTTGGAACTTGCTTTTTTACCTACCAGGAAAGAGGACACCCTTGATGGCAAATGTGCACCTTCAGCTGAGATCAGAGCGCCTCAAGACCTTGCTTATGGGGAAGACAGTACTGCTTTTGACACTGGGGAGAGATGAATCTGGAAGAGAGAAGAGCTGGATAGAATTATGAGAGTCCCTTGGAGCCTGGTAGTGGAGCTGGTAAATAAGGGGAGTGTCTACAAATGGGAAGAAACAAAGTTTGAAAGATCAGGTCTCTTGGGAGGATTTTATCCTTATGGTGGTTTGTTTTCACACTCTTGCAATGGATCTAAGGCAACACAGGTGGGATTGTAGAAAACACTAAGAAATGTCTTCTCTAATGCTTTTTCACTCCTTTCCTCTAGGAAGTCTCTGGCAAAACACCCCTGACTTCAGTAGGAGTCACAGACCTGTGCTGTGTTTCTGAAGAATTTTCCCCTGGGAGACCAAGGCAGGTGTAATTCAACAAAGATAAGTTAGTAGTCAGTCTTTGTGAACAGCTTCCATATATTTTCAAGTGTGAACTAGGTAGCAAGTAGTAATGCTTTAGTTGTGAGTCATTTACATAGACATAATTCCTTTTCTTAATGATTGCTAAATAGACATATAGGAGTTCATTCAAAAATCCAATGACATTAAGGAAAAAAGTTATAGCAAGCTTTAGAGTCCTTTGAACCTTGTTCAGTAATGTTTTGCTTAAGAATTTGGTATTTGGAAATAGTTTTCTGGGGAAATATATGTAAGAAATCTCAATTTAAGGTAATAAGTCTTAATATCTCAAAATGAAGCTGACAAACTTTAGATACCTTTTTTCTTTTTCTTAGACTGAGGTAACTTTTTAACTTAAGGTCTTTTTATCTTGATGCTGCTGCTTTGTATAGTTCCCAAATAAACTGAGAACAGCCTCATTAATAGCTGATTAGACAGCTAGCTCTGTAGTTTGTACCGAAAGACTTAACAAGTGCAGGAAGCCAGCAAAAACTTCAGCTGAGTTCAGAGAACAAGTTGAATGCTTTATGTAATGAGCTGCTTAAATAATATCAGAGGTTTTGCCATTGTCAAATTAGTCCCTTTTTCCATGCCTTATTTTAAATGCAGAGTATGTAAAATATTGCAGGTTTCAATTAGTGAGGCCTTTTCATATTCTTTTCCTAGAAGAATGAAAGGTTGGTCTACCTAAAATAGGTTATTTGCTTGTAATTAATTACAGGCTAACTTTCACAAATCAACACAAAAACACAAAGCTATTAAATATTACCTTCAAAAGTAAAGAACAACATACATTTCCCAGAACTGCCTTTTTTGTGTACACCTCGCTAGTTTTTACTTTTGCAGTGCTGATGGCATTTAGTAGGATACCTCTTCATTATTCACATGAAGACCTAGAAATGTTACCATCAGTTTTAATATATAGCTGAGATTGTTGCAAGAAAAGAAAAAGAGGTACATATACCTCTTTTAGCATTTAAGATAGAATGGATGAAATTTGAATATTGGAAACCAGATGTCAGTTTTAGTGATATTATGGAACAACTCCAAAATTCATGGAAGAAAAAATACAATTTTAAGCCCTGTGTGCTAAAAGATTTTTTTGGTGTGTGTGTGTGCTCATGTATATGTATTTATTTCTTATTTTAGCATAGTAGTGGATCTCGTTGTCAACTACAGAATGCAGCAGGTTATAGTATTGATTATGAAAAGTGATGTGTAAGTGCGTGCTCCAGGACAGGGGAGAACTGGCACTGAAGCTGGGGAGCATTCAGGCTGGGGAGAACCTCCACTGGATTTCTTGATGACATTTCAGTGAGGTCTTAACTAGTGATCCTGGAAAAAAAAAAAANTTAACAGAACAGATACTATATAATTCATAAAGTATTGAAACCTCTTTTTTTTTTTTTTTTTCTCTCCAACAGAATCACTGAAAAATAGACATACAACAAACTGTACTTCTGCAATTTTGGCCTTAAGAGAAAGACTATGCAAACACTTTGATTTTTCACTTTACAGAATTCAGACTTTTCTTGTGAAGCCCAAGAAAGCAGTTGAAAACAGAAGGCCTGACAGAGTCTTCTACGAACAGCCAAAAGGCTGATGGTTCAGAGTGTAAGATCACACAGGAGGTGAAGTGTGTGGCTATGATCTACACATTTACAAATGTAGATAGTGTTATTATATAAAATACAATACCAAATATATGAAATGACAGGTGCAAAAAATAAAACATGACCTAACAAGCAGTAATAGGGAAATTTTGAAGGATAGTTATCCAAATAATTTGAATTTATAAAAGTTGATTTGAAACAGGGTATAGCGTGCAAATGCTAAATATAGAATTATTTCCCTTATTTAGTTACTTCCCTGCAATACTCAGAACTAGTACTTGTGCACCTGTCTTCCTGGAAGGCTGATAATCAGGAGATTAATTTTTATGTACTTCAGTTGAATTATATACTTTGAGATTCAATTTCAGCAAAATGCAAATGAAGGTATAACAAGACCGGGTAGTGAGGACTTTTCTGTAATTCTGCAGTGCTAATTCAAATTGTAGTAGTGTTCCCAACAGAGAAATAGTACTGTGTAGTACAAAACTGTACCTAAGAGTCTTATAAAAATAAGAAAACTCAAAGCAGGTTTTGTATGGATTCCAGCTCTGCAAAAAATCAGGAGGAGGAGATTTGAGCTGGGTGTTTTATAACATAGGGAGTCAGAAGCAAAATGCAAATGTTTGAACTTAAAGTTTGGATCATTATTTCCATCAAGATTCTCACATATTTTCTAAGAGACTGGTATGAATTTCAAGCATGTATTCATTAGCTGCTTCTGAAAGAAGCATGATTGATTATTTTTTTTCCCCCTAGGTATACCCATGATTACTTGTATCATTCGCAGTAGTTTTGAAGGAAAAGGAGAACATTTTGCTGTACATGTTGTTCACTTGTTTACTCAAGGGTATTTGTACAATTTCTTTTTGGGATTTCATTGGTTAGATGTATATGGAGAAAATTTCTCTTGCCAGAGGTTGTAGCTTAAAGCCTTCAACTTGCAAACTTTATATTAATTTTAAATATGAACATTTAAATGCATGTGAAAACTGAACTCAGTTGATGCATGTTGTAACAAATGATTGTGTTTAAGGATTTTTGATTGGGCTCACTACTTCAGATTCTTGATCTAGAAGGGTATACTACCTAGCATGGCTGAGAATTTTCTTAATATTTGTTATCAGCTACTGCCATTGGTAGTAGAGACAGGGTTACAGATTTTAATTGCCAGGGAAAAGCATAGAGAGACAGAGACAGAAATGCATCTTCAAACAGTTGGATAACTGGCCAAGAGTGAATGGGATACGAGAGCAGGACAGCATCCTGCCTGAATGTAGACTGGATTTTTCACCAAAATGTTTTAAAATCTTGTTCTGCTGCAGAGTGAAAAACTGACACAGCCACATTTGTGGAGCTGTTGTTGCCTGGCCATCAGTCTTCATGGTGTTGTGTGTGTGTGTTATGGCATCATAAAGGAAGAGTGCAGAACACATGTTCAACACCCACGGTAAAATCTACACCACCTTCAAAACTGGTCTGTGTGAAAGCCTGTACTTTAAGAATAGAATATACAGGTCTTCAGCTTGAGAAAATTTGGCCATAAATCCAACTGCAAAGAAGCAAAAATTCCTGCAGTGCATATTTAATTTTCTTTCTAGTTCTGTGCATGTTTCATGCATTATTGCATAGTCTGCTCTTGAAAGCTGTAGAGTCAATAGGCTCACATTTTTGCTACTGCAAGGTGCCAATTTTATTTGTCCTGTTTTATTATGCCATCAATAATTTTTACTAGCAATTTAAAAAAATATAAACCTTGCATAATGTGCTTAACATCTATTATCTCTAATGAAAATTTTACTGATTTGCATTATGGGGATTATGCAAATTAATGTGTAATCAATCAAAATCCAACTTCTGCTATGCCCTTCATGCAATGCATCCTGAAGCACTTTAGAAGGTAATAAAATTAGTAGCTTGGCTAAGTAGGAGTAAGCTAGGTCAAACAAATAAGTCTTTAGCTTACACTTAAAAGAGTGAAATGCGGTGGTCATTGAATAGCTTAGGATAAGCTCTCATATTTATTTTACACCATAATTAAAGCTCTCATTATAAAAGTCTTTCATGCTCAGAGACTAATCACACCAGAAACAGAGAGACTTAGTGATATTAGTGCAACGGCACAACTCCCTTGAGTTGCAGTCATGTTAAAATAATGGCTGCACACCTGATGCTATCTTCTGGTTTTGCATGTAATTTTTCATTTCTATTCACTTGTGGTTCTTAAAAAGGTATAATTTTTAAAAGGTAGTAATGCACGTAGTTATAGAATATTGCTAGAATACACTAATTGACCTAAGAATAGTACAGTTCTTATAAGCCCAGCTCTACTGTTGAAAGTTATGCTCACTGCGAAGTGCCTAGATGAGTACCTTAGTTCCTTTACATTTAGATGAAGACTATTCGAATAAAATGAAAATATTACTTTTTAGGAAGGATTGAGTTAATACAAGGTATTTTTTCATGACTGCATGGAAATGTGTTGCACATGCAGAGAAATTACAGTTAGCAGGATCCTACTGTTAGTAGTATTGTGCCTTTGAGAGGTTCTGCTTGTGCAGTTTTAGTTCAAATTAGAGCAAATCAATTTGAAATTTCATTTATATTAACTAAATCTTCCTGATATTTGAAGACATGACTACTCAACAAATATACCTGTCTTACTCCAAGTCATAGCCTGGGCATGTATTTTATTAAATAATGATATGTTGTGATTTAATGTACATTTGTAAACCACAATTTGTTTTTCTTATTTTTGGCTGAGGAAGTTCTGAATAATCTTAGGTTTGTAAATTTGTTTGCTTTAAATGAAAGAAGGGTAGGAACTACGTTCATCTTGATTTAAACAGTTTAAACCTTTTTCTTCATACTGAGCTTCATGGATTACATTGACCAAACAAATGTTGCAAATGTGGGGCTTGTTCTCCCTCTTGTGTTCATTCACAACCTGTTAAATCTGGTTAGATCAAGTAAAGCTAATAGCTTAAGAGCTATTATTGTTGTTATTAATTTCAAAATTCCTATTAACTTGTCTGAGAAAAGTAGGGTCGAACTCTTGGTCAGTTTTTTGAATTAAATAAAGTTTCCAAAAGTGGATGTAGAAAACTTATTGCAGTTTTCTATATTAAATTTTTTCTCTGCTGAAGGAGAATTATGTAAAGAAGAAAGAAGAGGAAGGGGAGTTTCCCATGCAAAGAGTGTGTTCTCATAAACACTGTCTGTCCATCCTTGTGTTTTTCACTTTGTTCCTGCACAAATAATGGTTTACAGAAGTGAGAATTTACAGAGATACTACATTCAGTATGAAGTCAGCCATTTGTTTTTGTTTGTTCTCTTAAAGTATGTAGCTAAGAGAAATTTTATTTTCTCCCCCATGTTGTTTATTATATGTACCTTTTTGCTGACCTGTTTTGAGATACCATTTCCATTCTCTTCTTTCTCAATTCTTCCAGTCTCCACACAGCCATCCTAGGAAGCTCCAAGCTCATTGTATAAGGATTCTGGAGTCTTTACACCATTGAGCACCTTACACTCCATTGAGCAATGCTTTGGATATCAAGCATTCTTGACAGATAGAATTCTCCCAGATAGAAAAATCTGCATTATTTCAAGTTTTAATCATTCGGAATCTGTGAGAATATCGCTTCAACCTGATGTTTTTTTCTCATCAAGCTAACACTGTTCTGAATAATTGTGGAAGTGCAGCCTGATTAAAAAAATGGAGGGAAAAAGAAGTGGTTTTTGTTGTTTAGAACATTTTCAGAAGAGAAATAATGTCTACCTAATATATTGCATATTTCTTAACTGGAAAAGTTAAATCTGAGTTTTAAAAATTATTAAAAAAAACTAAATACAAATTAACTGCCAAATACAGTTATTTCTGTGTTAACTGATTGTTTGCTGGATCAAGTGAGATTCTAAAAGTAATATGGGCATGAGTAAGATGCATTCAAATGGGAATTTTACCATTACCCGTAATAGCAAGCAAAATAACTTCACAGGTGTAAACCCTGGGAAATTTTGTTACTTTAAAAAAAAAAAAAGCTGTTGGTGAAAAAGCTATTAAGCTGAAGTTACATGTAGCAAACGACCAAGAGGGATTTAGTATGTGTCATAAAGTTCTGTACCTGGGACCCATGACAAGACCAATAATGTCAGAGAAATGAGAGGTGATAAAGTTGTGGTTTAATTTATGATTTGTAAAACATCTGCTCAGATGAGAGGCATAAACCACGGGGCACACGAATGAGAAAGTGTGTGTTGTGCAGAGGCTGTAATGCAAAGGCTAAAACTTGGTGTCTGGATCAGTGATATAAAACATTGAATGATTGCCAGTAATTCTGTCGTACGGCTGCTCATTGCAGCTTGTTTAAGGATTGCAACTACTAGTCCTAAGTGGAGTTTAGGTTTGTTTTATTTTTAGGCTTGCTGAATTATTTGTTTCTACTGTTTCCTTAGCACAACTGATACATGTGGTTGTTTAGTCTCGTTACATATATTAATGTGATCACTCAGGCAATGGATATTTTGTCGGAAAAAGAGGTGTGAAGAAGAGGTTTATAGGTGAGGCTGTAAAGCTTCCCCTCACCAAAAAGCTGAAGCACGAGATATAAATCTTTTTCATTATTTTTACAACAAAACTGGCATCCACAACGATGGTATTCCTCCCTGGCTATTCTGTTCCATTGTGAGAAGAGTATTCCCTGCAGAGAGGACCATGACAGGTTGCATCCTCATTCAGGTATATAATATACCTTATGACCAAGCCACAAATTTGGACAGAATTTCAGGAAAAGTTCTTGGCACACTGTGTCCTAAGGGCAGCAGCACAAGCCCAAAGCCAATGCACCTGTAGAGTTTTTACTTTTATGTAACTGCTCGCAATGAAATGGGATTATCTTCTCCACAGTTCTGTTTCTTTTGCCACTCTCACATATTCAGAATTATACACATCATTTCAAAAGCTTTTCAATTGAATGGTGTCAACATGTGAAAGTCCATTATACGTAACAAGAAACTGTATTAAAAAGATACCCTGTTCTGAGCAGTTACTTTGCTCATCATCCAAATCTCAAAGGAAATGGGAAAACTTCAGGAAACATATTTTCCATGCAGTGTTTCAGATGGCATGGAAGTAGGAAAGGGGTGCAAAGAAATAGTTGCAGTAACATTTCCAGTTTTCCCATAGCATGACAATGGACAAGTCAATTAAGTAATTTTTAAAAAGTTAATATTGGAGGAAAATGACAGCTCTGACTATAAAGATTTATCTGTAAATATTTTAAAAGGTTTAGTTCACTATATTAAACTGTTGGTCAAAAAATCATTACTTTCCAGTTGGTACAGCACAGTTTAACAGTTTTAAAGAAATAGTTTCCTGTAAACGATTGCCAGTTCCTTGTATGCCAGTCCCACTCACAGACATCAGTAAGGCTTTGCTTTGTATATACCTGAAACACGGTGCTTGTAGGTTGTCTTTGAAATGGTTTCCCTTGGAGAAGGTTGAAGATAGATGGAAAAATGGAAAAAGACCCAAAGATTATAAGAAAGATAAGATTTCTGAATGTGGCTCAGAAGAGAGCAGATTGCAGGGGTGAAGTGTAATTCAAACCAAACAGCATCTTGTTCTATAGTCTACTAACCTCAGCATACCAAATACTACTAAGAGTGATTTAGGATATCAGCTGGTTGCACTGTGCTCTTTCCTTATGACAGTACATGAATTTCTGCAGATACAACGACATGTGCATATTGCTTTTGCAAGACTTGAAAGAGAAACAATTCTTTTTTTTAAAAGAGTGTTAATCCTGTTGGAAGAGATCTTACTCTCTATGTGTTGTGTACTTTTTTTGGTAGTATACGTGCTTAGACTTATGTCTACAGTCTTGTACCTCTCAATGCTATATTTTATGATGCTTTTACCAAAACCAGAAGCAGCCGTATTTTCAGAAGATAATTGGGTGTGAAGAGGCAGAGGTGAATGTCTAGGCAGCTGTGAAAAGTCCCATCTGATGCTTATCTGCATTCTCTCTGCACTGAAACATTTTGGAAATCTAGTCCATTGTAAATTGCACTGATGGTAGAATCCAGCAGTGAAAGTCACAGGAGGGCAAAGAAGAATATTTGTAAAACCAGCCAATTCATCAAGTCTCTATTAATTTAATTTTTCAGGAAAGATTTGCCCTCCTGAAATAAAGATGTATTTGATTATCTCAGTATAGGCTGCATTTGTGAAGTTATTCCTCCTCTTGCACATTGTGTAGGAGGATAATTAATGACTACACCTTTTTACTGGTTTCCTTCTTTAGGAGTTAGGCAATTAAGACTGATCTCAGCTGTTCTGCCTGGTTTGGTAGAGGACTGGAGGAGGATGAGGTTTTCCCCATGAATCACCACTGTCACTTGAGGAGCTTGCACTGTTTTACATCTACAGGTATAAAACAATCGTCTGTGTTTCTAGTCACTGATCTTATAACAGAATGAGGGAGGTTGGAGACACTGAGAGTACAATGAGGAATATAAACATCCACGTTGGTGGGAATTTTCATTTCAGTGAGCATAGATCCAGCTCTAAGAGCTGTGCACAAAGTACATTGAAGTCATTGGTAGTATTTTGAATCCATGTATTTGTATGAAGCCCCCAGGCCAAAGCAAATAAATTACATTTAAATATTATTGTAATCTAATGTTGCTCCTCTTCTTCTTATCATTTCTTCTCCCATCCTCTCACATTGATTTCTTTCCTTATCTTCTATTCAAAAGAATATATCACCAAGGAGAGCAGTAGAGTTTTGTAAGGCTTTATTTGCAGCAGGCTGAAAAGTCCCCGTTTTTGCTGAAAACCGTTCCATACCATTTCCAGAAATCACAAGAGTATTATTCTTAGATGACACATTCTTAGTCAGTTTTGCACTTTATATATCTCTAAGTTAAAAACCACTCAGTTTAAAGGAATAAGACATGTTAGCATTGCTGCTGGCAGGGAATGCGTCAGAATTATCCTGGTTGGTGTGCGTGTACCCCCCCTCCCTGCACTGTATGGACATATCGGTATACAACTATACAAAAAGGGAAAGATCGCAGGATGATTAAGTCCTTACGTGTGTGTGTGCGCGCGCATGCTTATATTCAGACGCACATACATCCAGCCATGAGTTCAGTGCCTGAGGGACAGGTCTGCAGTTTCTTTTCAGTAAGTGTTGTGATGGAAACCAATTCCAGAGGCGCTGGTAGGGATGGGTTGGTACCCTGGGGAAGGCAGAAGTTATAGCTGTAAATAGCAACCCAGCCTTTATTTTTATGTAAATTATCTCCTGATTTTCTGTGTGTTCTTCCCCCAAGTTGTCAGAGGTTGCTGTCAGAGGCTGGACCGTGTGCATAATGGATGTCGATGAAAGAGGCAGTTTCTCTGTTTCTCTTGCTTCTAGCTGCTGTGATCCAGGTTGCACGCCTCCTCTTTGCTGCCACTGTACTGAGAAAGAAGCCACAGGAGGGCAGTTTTTAAATCCATGGATTCTTGACAGTTGTGTTGGCTCATTGTACGAGCTAAGAGGCGCAATGTAGCGCAGCCTTCAAACAGCACTGTGTTACGCTGGATCACCAAAATGTTCAAAACCCATGCAAATGGGGAAATTATTTTTTTTGGTATATTCCCCTAATTTAAAGCCCACATCAGAAGAAAACCTGTTACTTTTTTTCTTGCAAGCTGATGAACTATTTTCTTTGCTTTAACTGAAAGATATAGGTTTGACAATTTAGAAGCATACAATTTTTTTTTGCTATTATTTTTGATCTGCCATTTTGCTAATTAACTCAAGTTTTGAAGTGAAGGGTTGCTTTGAATGGAAAATCATATTTTAATTTTGAAAATGTCAAAATAAGATGTTCTGATCATTTTGCCACCTTAAGAAGAATTCAAGGTTGTAGAATGTTGAAACTGCTGCAGGCAGTTTTGGTTTTGAGGGATTAGGAATTTTACATCAAAAAAAAAGGATTTTTTTAGAAACCAATTTCCAGACTGGTGACTTCTCTTTTCCTGCTGAAGTGACACACTATGAAGTTTTAGTGAAGGATCTCAAATACAGTCTTTAAGGCAAGTGGATTTCAGAGTTTTAGCAGGGTCCAACTTCAAAACAAGACAATCTCTTTACATTTTTTTTCTACAATTTCCATATAGTTATCTGTTTTGCTTTGTTCTTGAACATTGTGTCCTTTTATCTTCAAACACCTAGCAACTCTTATCAGATTGCTTTGCAAAAAGAACTGAGGAACATACACATTTATTTTTGAAAGAGAGAAACCTTCTCTAATTGGTACTGCTACAGAAAGACCCAGGTTTATTAGCATATGATTGCATTTTGAAAGACTGAAGTGCCCTATTAATTGGGAACAAATTTGACAAAGCGGAGGACAGGCACATTATCTAAATTAAGAAGCCTAATTTAAAACAGAGAAATAAATATACTCAAAGTACTGATGTTGTTTAAATTTAGTAGGAAATACATTGATAACAATCTCAGAATATTTCAAAGAAAAGGTATTGCTGAGAAGCACCAGCTTCATTGTGTGAAGACTCTGGATGGCAGCTGAGCTTCTATTTACAACAAATAGTGAGTTTCTTAGAATATATAGGCTTCATAAATTTTATTTTTAAAATGTACTTTACCACCCTTGCTATCACATATCTACTTCCTCGGCTGCTTAACAGGCAGTTAATAGCACAGATCTGTCCTCACACTGCTGAAATCACTGATGCTGTTGGAAGCACCCCAGGACCTCTCCCTGGGTCCGGAGCAGCGGCTCCCAGTGCAGCTGGGAAGTGGTACCCAGTGCACCGGATCCCTATGGAGCATTGCCTATGGAGGCAGGCACAGCTGAAGAAAAATGTCTCTAGCTGTCTTATCTGCTGGTATAAATCAATTGTGAACCTGTTGAAATCAATAGGGTAATACTAATGGAAAAATGGTGAGACAAGCTTTGAAATTAAACTATAGGGCCAAGATAAATGCGCCTCGAAGCCCTGGGCTTTTGCCAGATGGTGTCTGAAAGATACTGTAGAGTTATACTAACTGTACCAAAAGATGAAATACTGAATATTTTCCCTACAGAAAAACACATCTCTGAATGTTTCCCATACCAATTAATCATCATATTAACACAGGGTAAACTATCTCCATCATGGTGTTTTATGGAAGGTTCTCCTTCCATTTCTGAGCTATGGTAGGTGAGGAGATATATATATAATATATCCTCTCATATGTACATTCATTTGTATGTGTGTGTAAAAGTCTTAAGAAAAACTTCTCAGAGAGTGATTAAACTCTGCTGGTTTTGTAATTCATCGCATTAGTAAATATAGCACAGAAAAACTGAGTGTTTCCTTTTAATATACAAGTTAGTTTGCTTTAGTCATATTAATATTTTAAATATTTGTTTTCCAGGTATCTCCAAGAAACCAAATATTACTGAAAAAAGTGTTGAGAAGCAAAATTCAAACTAGTGCATAGGAACAAGTTTCAGTGTTTTTCAGTCAGATACAGTCTGAGGTTGCATTTGAATTCAGTAATTCAGTGTCGCAGATGGGGCTGGAGTGGATAACTGCACTCTTCTGTGCTGGTTTTAAAACTCCCTGTATTTCTGAGATGTGCACATATGCACAAATTCTCACCCAAGGTTTCCTGAGCACTGACAGCTGATTATTCATTATTAACCATCCTTTCAGCATGTGTTTATATATGTGAAGCTGACTGACAAACTGGGTTCTTGCATCTGCTGAGCCTGCATCAGGTGTGGAGTCCGTTCTGGCTGTCTTGTTGGCTTCATCTGAGGAGCACGCTCTGCTCTTTGGTAATGCAACTTTGTGCTTAAAACCAAGTCAGACTTGGATATTTTGACAGTACAGAGTTTTATTGTTGTTGTTTTTATTACTTTTAATTATTAATAATATTAATACTAATATTTATTGTTATTAAATTTTATTTAATTCCATTTTATTTTTCTCCTAGCAAACTTCAGGGGATGCAAACTCCCAGGAACAGAAAACGAAAGAAGTTCATTTCTTCCTACATCTCTGTGAGCTGTTACTGCCAAGCTTTGGGACTCACAGCAAGCACTCTGAGCCCCAGAGGGTTCCTCCTGCAGAACTCCTCACAAAGAGAAAAGGCCTCACCAAGTACGAGATGCTATCCTCTCTCTGTCAGCAAACTCTCTATTTCTACAGGACATTGTGTATCATTTCAGTTAAGGTTTGTCCAGGTACTTTTTTTTGTTATTTAGTACTTTTAAGAATTCTTCAGAATAATCATTCTTTAGTTGGTTTCTCATAATATCTGAAAAACAGAAACTTGAAGCCTAAGTTTTGGGTTCCAGTAAATCTCCTGAGAAGTTCCCTTTGATTTATTTTGGTTAGGATTTCATTCAAAATGTTTTTCTGCAGCCAAGAAATTTATGTTTTACAAAAGTCTTCAGACCTACCCCCATTTCTAAGAAACAAGTGTTTCCGTTTGCTCAGGAGGATGAGTTAGCTGCTGTTTCTAGCCCTGATGTGGGTCTTGTAGGAAGAGTTTTTAATTTTGGTGTATTTAAGAGATTTAATTTAAAAAATTTAAACTCAAAAACTGATTCTGATTCATCTTCTGTGTCCAAAAAAAGTCTCTAAAATTATCTAAAAGTGGAGATAATTGCCTTCTGCCTTTCCAGTTCCTGATTCATTAAAAGAATTGATTGACTTTGAGTGGCTGCAAAGCTGACAGCATGTAGTCTATTAATGGATTAACTCCGAAAAGGTCCTGCCCTCTGTTAAATAACTACTGCTGACGCTTAATGGGACCTATGGCCATATCACTAGGAGCAAAAAGATGTTAAGTGAGCTCAGTGTTGTGTTCTGCAAAGTCAGTTATTCCTTATAAATGATGCAGAGTCAACATGCCAAAATCTGCCTGTACTAATCCTGTTCCTGCATTCGTGGCACTAGTGCTTTTGCTGAACAGGTATCGTGGGTGTTATTCCACATGCTTGTAGTGTTGTGGTTTTTGCATGATGTCTTAACCAGTAAAGAAAAACAAAATATAATCCTGTGGAAACATGCTCCCAAGACTGATTTGCAGAGGACAGGAAGGGAGAGGTGCTTGCGTTGGTCAGCTCTTGGAAGAGCTGATGGTGATATTTGTAGAGGTTTCTAGAGCTGACCCACAAGGCAAGCTGCCATAAGGGTTTTTTCCAAGGTACTCACCGTAAGATCTGCAAAAAAGACCAAAAAGAGGCTCACAGATCTTTCTTTGCTTCCAAAAAGTGATTGCTGCTCGCTGTGATTTTGCAAGCCCAGTCCTTAACAATATCCTTAAGTAGTAGTGCATCAGCGTTATTCCTGCAAGTGCCAACACTGCAGAATAGTGTGACTAGTAAGAGCTACAAGGAATTAGCATAACAGTTCCTCTTTGCTTTGTCTTTTTTTCTGTTTCTCGTTTTAAGAAAAGCAAGGTTAAAAATCTTCCAGGTACTGCAAACTTTAGACAGATACAGACTGCTTTGAACTTCTGTAAAATAAGGCTGTTAAAGTCAGTCTCTGTTATAAATTTATTCTACAGTGGTGGCTGTGAATGTCCAAAGCTAGACTCCGACTAGATTTATGTGTAGTCATACATTATGTATCAGTTATAAAAAAAAAAGAAAAGGCTTTATGATATAGCACTAAATTTTTAGAAAATAAAAATTCTGCTGAAAAAGGAGCTGTGCAACATTAAAAATGCTAGGCTTGTGATCAACATCTACTCCTCCTCTCAGCTGTCTTTTATCCTTTCTATTTAGACTCATGCTGGTATGGGTTGTTAAATTTACATTTCATGTCGGAGTCAAAAGTCAACTCCAAAAGCTGTGGAGTTAACATTTAATCATGAAATAGAAAAATCAAGAGTGGTAGGATTCCAGTTTTAGTAAGCTGAAAGACTAGTATCGGTTGTTTGTAAAAGGTTGATTGGTCGGACTCCATTGGAAAGACATTCAACACTCAGAATTTCCCACTCCATGAAAGTATTTGGTTTGTGTGGTGGGGTTTTGGCAGTGGGGGGGCTACAGGGGTGGCTCCTGGGAGAAGCTGCTGGAAGTTTCACCAGCTCTAAGTCAGATCTGTCTCTGGCGAAGGCTGAGCTGACCAGCGATGGTGGATCTGCCTCTGTGGCAACATATTTAGGAGAAGAAAAAACCCTGCTGGAGTGTGAGGGTCCTTGCTCTGGGGACGAGGGAGTGGCAGAGACACTGTGTGATGGACTGACCACAACCCCCCTTCCCCATTCTGCTGCACTGTTGCCGGGAGGAGGGAGCAAAACGGGGAGTGAAGTTGAGCCTGAGAAGAAGGGAGGCGTGGGGGAAAGGTGTTTTTAAGATTTGGTTTTGTTTCTCATTGTCTTACTCTGATTTGATTGGTAATAAAGTAAATTGACTTTTTCCTCAAGTCGAGTCTGTATTGCCCCTGATGGTAGTTGGTGAGTTATTGCGCTGTCCTTGTCTCAACCCATAAAGTTTTACCTTTTTCTTCTGCTTCTCCTCCCCATCCCCCTGTGAGGGGAAGAATGAGCGAGCGGTCACGTGGTGCTTTTATTGCTGTCTGGGCCTAAACCACGACAATTAACATCTTTGATCACTTGGATGTCTTTTCTGACAAAGATGTTTAATTGCAAATAAATGTTTAATAACATTTTCATGTTAAAGTTACTTGTTGATAATGTAATTAAAATATTATCCTACACAGAAACATTTTAGGAATATCCATACTTGGATCAGGTTATTTCTTTAAGTGCAAACTAAAACAAGATTTGTCATTTGGAACTTTATGGCAGAACTCTAAGCTGTAATGAGGTTTTGCAAGGGAAAAGTGGTTCTACTGCTGCACGTTTGGCTTTGGCTTAGAGTACCTAGACATAAATCAGTGTTATAGGTCAGGTTTGACAGCACTAAAATTTAATTAAATTGTGTAATTTTCTTTTCAAATTACAGAAAGCCCCATAAATTGGGTAATTGGACAACGTTTCTACCATGTTGATTAGAAATCTAAATACACAAAGGTATTTATATTAAGCTGAAAGCAGAAAACTAGAGAACGGTGGCAGAATAGAAAATGTGAAACACTTAGAGTTAGGGATTAAGATGTGTGAGACCAAACACATTGAAGTATGCCAGCATGCAGCAGTGACTTGAACCCTCCTGCAAACCTGGGTAATAAATTGTCTTACTGTAAATAGTGCAACTTGATGTTAAAGCTTGAAAGAAATTTCAGCTTCGCTCTACAAATAGATACTAAAATAATGCATTTTTCTCACTGGGTAAGTGAAGTGTAAACTCATTTGTATTACAAAAATATTATGTAACTTGGGGATTTTTGGTCTGAGTAACATCGTTTACTCCTGGGCCAGTGCTTAGGGACAGTGACTGCCATCCTCCTTAGTCACACCTTCTTGGACTTCTAATTTCACATAAAATTGTAACACTGTGGATAGAATTTTTTTGCAAAAGTGTAAATCAAACTGGCTCTAAGCAACAATGTGTTTTCTGTGAATAAATTTTTTTAATAAGTCTGGAGTTATAGTAACAAATATACAGACAAAAATACCACACAAGGCTGAATATATAAATGTGTAAATTTGGAAAACTTTCTATCAACTAAAATCTCTTTAATCTAAATAGTCTGTTCAATTTGTTACTTATCAGCATTCTCTAAACAGTGTTGGAGATTGGACTCTGCTTTTTTTTTTTTTTTATGTATCTAGAGATTTTGTAAGAGAATCTAGGATAGTTTTTCCATTCTTTACTGTACAATAAACCCCCACACTTATTGGATAAAGAGATACAGAATTTCATTTTAATGTATCTCTTTCAAAAGCTTGTATACTGTTCCCATGTTTACTTTTTAGCTTTATGGTTCTGTTTTTCACAGTTTACTGTCTGATACTTCACTGAACATTTAGCGGAAGGAAATTTATGGATACATAAAAGTAAAGCTAGACTATTTCTTTTGAACTGATTATCTAAATAGGAGCTGGCATCTCCTAGAAAATTTCAAAAACTTGTATTTAAAAACATCTGTGAATATCTTTGTAAAATCTGTTCGCATCTTGTATGCTATCAGTCTCATGATGTGTGGAGAAGTACAGCTTTCCTTTTGTTTTATTCTGTGGTTCAATTTTCTGCCTGAAAGCCTGACCCCCATTTGTAATACTTAGTTTCCATGATAATATCCCAGATTGGCAATAATTTTAAGGTGAGGTGCACATTTTGAAGAAAAGATGAACTCCACAGTCCAAAGCTGATTCTTCAGTCATTTCAGTATAGAAAGGTATGTTAAAACTCTAGAATGTTTTAAGGTAGTAGCTAGAGCTGCCCAGCCCATGGCTGTCTCACTTTTCCTGGCTTTCTAGAAAGACTTCTGCACCTGTTTCATGAGTCAACCCATCCTGGATATAACTTGAAAGTATGTTTTAGACTTTGTTAAACCAAGCTGTTATTTTAAAATTAGAATTGTTGCCTTATACTTGTATTTGTAATACTCCCATATATCACATTTATTTCAGTGCAAGCCCGTATATGAAAGTAAATTTATAAAGTTTAATTTTTCAGCTATAGAATACTGACATTGGCTTTTGCTCTTTCTGGGAGTTAGAAAACACAATGCTGAAATGCAGGAATATCCATCTGCAAGGGGAAATGGCTGTTATAGCAATTTGGTGTAAGGACCCTTGGAACATGCTGACTAAAACCCATGGTAGATGTTTTTTGTTTCTTCTCTGCTTGCTTCAACTCTGACTCTGGAGTGAGCAGCCTCGGGTACATGCACACCTATCCTCCCGCCTCTGAAGGGCTCTTCTTTGTAGTGTTGGGTAGTCTACCTGTGCCATTAAACATTCACCATTCTGCCTCAGAGTATTCATTAATGATCACTCAAAAGCAACACACAAGTGTCTCAAGCAGTGATTAGAAGAAATGTGCATGTTCTCTTTTCACCCCCCCTTGAAGACCTCTGATGCTGAGGAAGTTAGGATTTATCTGCTTCAATGGTAAATACTGGGGAACATAAATTGCAATAGTCAGTGCAACATGTAGCAATTGTAAAAAAAAAAATCTTAAGGCAAATATTCTTCTTGCTATTGAAGAGGAGTGAAGGACACAGACACTCAAGCAAGATGATACAAAACCTGGGGCCAACTCCCCTGCTGCCCTGAGCTGTGCAGTGTGTGACTGCAGGAGGCTGTGGATGGTCTGGGCAGTGCGTACTGTTTGTCACATTGAGCCCTGAATTATCTGAAGACAGCTCCTTTGAAATTGCCTTATTATAACAGGAAATTGGCTTGTTATTTTGCTAATTTTCTCTGACAAACTACTTTGTCTAATGACAAGGACATGCTTTCTCAGTTACAGCAAAAGTATTAATAACAGTAATTGCCACTTATTAGCAATTTTACAAGATGCTGAGCACATAAGTACACTTTCTAAGTTGTAGCAGTCTATAGAAGAGAACAGCATTAAAGATCATATGGTCACTACTAATCACTTTCTGGAGGAAAACAAGATTTTTACAGAAATATTTGAACATTTCACATATGGTTACTTGGTGATATGGAATAAGATTTCAGTATTTTCAGGACAGAATGTGAGAGGATTCATCTGGTATAACTAAAAATTCTCCCATTTAAGTCTTTGTGCGTCCTCACCCAACTCAACAGAGCAACTTGAATGTTGCTCCTCCACGTGTCCTGGGTGCTCTCTCAGCCCCTGCCACTGGAGTGTGATGATCAACATGCTTTTGATAGAAGCAGTCATATAGACATAAACTTTATGTAGATGAGGCATGATTTTTTTTTTTAAGCAATTTGGCACACATTTGCCACAAATATTTTTGCAACTAACTCCTTTAGTAGTGGGTTTTTTTTGTTATTCAAGGATTATTTTTTTTTTTTTTGCACTGCCAGGTTCCGGTTTCTAAATGACAATTCTGTAATGTAGCTTTGCACACAAAACTTAACTTTCTTTAAAGAGTATTTTATGAACTGGATATCAATGCTCCTTTTTAAAGTCCAGATGTCTAATTTCTAATAAAAATATATGCTTTTGTGTTGGAAGAGGGTGGTATGCTAATAGTGTGTGTGTGTGTGTATATATATATATACACTTAATATATTTCTCTCTATATATTTCTCTCATAATGCCAAGCTCTACAAAACAATATCTTCAATGGATAAATAGATTCTGATACAGATCTTTCATAAATAGATTTGACTTTTCAGTAACGCCAGGCATGGAAAATTTCTCTAGAAAGTTAAGAGCATGGAAAAGAAAGTGTTGCAATAAACACTAAACTGTGCCTCACCTGCATCTCCTGCTGGGGAAAGTTGTGTATCTCCTCCTATGATCTATGGTGGTTCAGACCCTGCAATTTATCCCTTATGGCCCATCAAACACAATATTTCTGTACACAAAGTTTTGTGGTCCTTTTAAAGTGATATGTCCTTGGATCTGATGTAGCACTTTGTTACCTCTTCGAGTCATGCTGGAAGAATTGTTTCATTGAGAGCGTTTTGAATAGAGTACATAAGTACAATCCTTTACGGTCCTTGAGAACCGATAATGTGGGAAAGGATACTTTATGTCAAAATGTTATGGCTGTATTATCGTTATAGAAAAATATATTTTCCAACATTCATTCAAGTCAAAGAACATTTCAGGAAATGTACTTACTCAATCAGATGAATAATTTAATTTGTACAGGCAGGGCTGTGTTAACGTAGGGAATTTCAAAGGGGCATAAAGGAGGTAGGCGAGCAGTCAATGAGAGCTGAGTGCCTAATGAATTTAGCCACTGAAATGTCCAAAAATACATAAATGGATTACTTATGGCAATCAGCAGTGCTAGTTGTACAGATCCATAATAAATTCTGTTTCATTACAGTGAGCGGTGTTTTAAGATTTAAAACTAAGAGTGATTAAATCAAGTAAAATATGCATGTAAATTGTCATTATGTGGATGGATACACCTTACTGTATTAAATTTGGATTTTATATTTGCTCCACACTTTATTTTGCAGCTCATTTCTTATGACGGTTCATTCCTTCTACATCACAGATTATAAATTCAGCTTTATTTTTGATCATGGTAGGCTTTGGATGTAATGGTTGGGAGGAGTAAACTTTGTTTCTCTTTTTTTCCCATTTTTCTGTGTCAGTATTTTATACAAGGTCAGTAACAAGCTTCAGTGTGTTTACAATTGCCAAGAGGATGGGATTTGTTATTGTGCACAGACAAATGTGCTGATGTGTCCATTATTTATGGATAGGAGATAAAAATCGTGCAACATACTGAGACAAAAGTAAGGTGTTTTATATCTATATTTTTGATGAGTTCTCTTAATAGACATTGGGCGATGCATGGCTCTGTGACTGTGTAATGTAAATTTTTCTTTGTAGTAAAGCTGTCAAAGCTTTGTGGTTTTTTTTATGACTCACGTTTATGCAACTTGGAAGCAAACATCTCACTTCCTATAGTATTTAAAACAAGAACTGATTGTTTTGAACTGCCTGCAGTCCAAAGGGCTACATAAAAATAGGACAAACATAATCCCTTAATACTGAGGACATTTTAAGGCAACTTTTACTTTGAATTGAATTTGTTGTTGGTTTGGTGGGGTTTTTTTTAGAAAAAAAAAAAGAGCAAAATTTATTTTTAAAAGTACCTGAAATGTCCTTAAAATCCAGATTGCTGTGGTCCTTGGTTTGGCTGGCAGTGCTTCATTACCTAAAGAGCATATGGGAAGGGCTCCCAGGGATCCCAGCTGTGCCAGGGGAAGGGGAGCCAGCAGAGGAGCAGAATCCGGGATTGTGCGCAGCTTTAGAGCATCCGCCCCAGAAAGGGAGAGGAACCAGCTGGGACTTGGGTCCCAGTCAGCTCCCAATCAATATCAATATTGATCAATATCTCCTGCACTGGATTCCCATTTTAGGGGTTTTCAGAAGTCTGTATCACATCAATGCTTGTCTGTTGGGTAATCTCAAGTGTTCAGTGACAACAAAGAAAAAAAAACCCAACTTTTACTGTTTAGAAATGGGTTTTATTCCAATCAGACCGGAGTCTGGGGTATCAATGCAATAGCTCTTTTGTTGCCTTGATCCATTCTCAGTCTATTCTTTGCAGCTTAATCTTTCAATCCCTATTGTTTTCAGCCAGCTGTTAAACTGGTTTGACAGTTCTGTCTCCACTAATCTGTTACACCTGTAAATGCCAGTGCAACAGGCTTAAATAACTGGGGAGCAGCTTTACCTCCAATCTTTGGTCTGGACTTACAGTCATATCTAAAGCTCACAGAGAGTCATGATAGAAAATAACCCTTTGTAATTAGAATGAGAAGGATTTTTTTTTTCAGGAGAAACTCGGAGCACCTGTCTTAGATTTGCATGGTGAATTGCTCTTGGGAGGGATCTCCTTCCCTTTCTCTCTGAACCTGGGGGGGACAGAGGGTGTCTTGTCTCTTGTACCTCGTTGTGGCTGGGATTTGGGAGGTACAAATCCCTTCTTGTGTGTTTGTATGATGAATAGTTGTCCTTTGGTCTGCAGCTTGTAAAGTAGTTAAGAGTAGAAGTTTTATTATGCTGTGATTGCACAGTTGAGTGAGGTTACTTGAATATAGATCTGTCCCAGGACAGAGGAATTCTTGCTTAACTTTCCTCCAGCTCTTACCACAAGTTGCTGCTGAGGTCCAAGCAGTGCTGTTCTTTTTATTTTTATTGTGATGTGGAAAGGTAGAATCCAAATTGTTCCAATTTTCCTTGAATCTGTTTTGTACTGTACATTAACAGCTTAGGAGTGCGATTTTATTGAGTTTCGCTTTGTGTTAAGTTCACAGCCCCTTACTTATCCATTCTCTAGTTAACCCAGATAGTGAAAACTAGACTGACTTCCAGAATCACACAAAATCTTTATCAGACTGTAAACACTTCTTGGATGTTGTCTCTTATGGTGAAAGATGAAAAAGGAAGGAGACATCTTTCTAAAAACAGGAAGGATGTTTCTATAATTGAGCAGTGGCTGTTATTGAGAGGCAGCTGTGTTTTCTGTAGAATTATTGTGGAGATCTTGAGAGCAGCAGCATTTTTACAATCATGTGATAGCTGTGCATGTTGTCTAGACCAAGGCTGTTTGCCTTTTTCTTTTCTCTGATGCTACTGCTATGCATAGCCAGTAATTGTATTTGTTTTAGTACTGACAAGCTATTTGCATTTTAACTTTCGTCTCTATCGCGTGTGCTTCAGATCAACCCCAACTTCTGAATATGTTATGCAGGAGGGATAGTATAGTTTCCTGATCACATACTCAGCGTTGTATTGTGGACATATAAATGGTTCCTGAAAGTATTTATGATGATGTACCTATCTTTCATGCCAGAAAACAATGAATATTTAAATACTGTGTTAATAATTTCTATATTGTTTTGATGTTTGTTTGGTTTTAGTTGGGATATGATGGGAATTCTTTAGCTAGGTTCTCCTCAAAACAACCCTAAAATAAGTGCTTGCTAAGGGATTGTAAACTGCTATTTCCATAAAAATTTCTATAGTAATCCTAATGCTTCTAGGCTAGAAGCCTGTACAGGGGAAAGGTTGTGGATGAGTGTGGCTCAGACCTCGAGAGTCCAAGCTGAAATATTAATGTATTTTGTGATTATGGTCTTGAGGTGTAGAATAGAAAATAGTTATGCATTTGTATTCTGATTTAAGTAAAATTAAATGTTGGTTTGCAGCTTCTAAGATGAGGTATATCTCCTTGTTCGGTGCAGTTTCCTAGAAGGAAAGTTAATTTTGGCCAGTTGAGATTAAAGCACTGAATTTTTAATTTTTGCGAGCTCAGTAGAAGACTAATACCTGGCATATACATTCAGCTTTTGCTGTCTGGGCTCATTAGAGGAGATGTATGAGGAACTGAGCTATTCTCTTCAAGGTCCACTGTATCCAGATAGAAGATCAGATTTACATCAGATCTCTCATATCTTTAAGGTTTACTAGTACTTTTCTGAGCTACCAGTAACAACTGTAAAAAAACATACATTCTAATAAGCTATTAAGCAGTGGCATATAAAGGCATCATTCATTTTAGAATCAGTGGTTTATTCTATTCCATACTATGGGAACAGAGATATTATAATATGGAAATTAAATATTTCAAATGGAATAAAGTAAGGTTTGATTGTTGCTTCTTAATAATATATTCAGGGCATTGTTCACAGGTTTAACTTTCTGACTACAATATAGCTATTATATGTTAGTTTTGTAATTATATATGAAAGCAACCTACTCAGTAAAATGTGTGCACTTGGAAATTATTTCAAGTCTGTCTTTAGATAAATAGTAAGGAATGTAATAAGGATGGGAAGAACATCAGTGTAACTTAAGTTTTACAATTCGTTACTATCTTGTTATTTTTACCTTTACAAGTAGCAGTCTTGTAACGGTACAGCGTAATTTCTCTCTGGTTCTCTGTAGTCACAGTAATTGGAAAGACGGTACCATCACCTCAAAGGCAGCATCTCACTGGCACTTGAATGTGTAATTTTCTGCTTGAATTTCTGTGGTGTGGAGGAATAGGAATTTTTTTGATCTCTTCATACTTTTCCAGCCCACATCTCCATCTGAACAGAGATTTTCCTGGTCCTCTGCAGCCTTTGGGGACCTACAGGAGGAAATCTGTTTCCGTAGCATACTGCTTTTAGAGTCTTGTTGATCAAAATGGTTGTCAAACTGCCAACTGAGTTGAGGAAACATAATAAAAAGGCCGAATACAGTAATCCTGTTTCTTTTTTAGAAATCAGTATGATGGTACTACATTTTCAGTATGCTTCAAGGCTTCTGAACTGAAAACAGAAAATGGGGAAAAGGAGCATGGTGTGTGTGTGGGGAGAACCAGAGATTTTATTCACTGGGTGGGGTGGCCCGAAGATTAAAAAGAAAATAATAATAATTATGCAAGCATGAAGCATCGTTAATTGTTTTAATCAGCATGTAAAAGAGGTCTTGAACAGAATATTTCACCACTGAAGTTGAATCAGTCTGAACTCGGAGGCTTCTCACGTGCAGTTGGTGTGTGGGTCTCAAACAAACAAGCCCCCACTCCCATTGATTTTATTAATTTACAGTATTTTCACTCACTGAGATAGCTTTGATTGTGGAAATAGTCCTCATAATCGTATAGTCATGCATTATTGATGGAATACCTGAGAAAAGTTCGCAAAACAGATGATTTCAAGTGTGCTGCAGTTCTCAGAAAATCATTTTGCCAGCTCATAGTTTCTTTCGTTAGGTTTGAGGAGGTTTTTTATCAATTGAATTTCCAATCAGCCCTCACACCTAGTGAATTATTTAGCTACAGCTTATATTTGGCAGGGTGATTACTGTGTAAAGTTTAGCCAGCCGATACAGCATTCACTGGGAGCTTTACCCGCATGAGTATACCTAAACGAGGCCAGCATCTCCTCAGAAAATGAGTATGACGCTTTTTCATACATTTTTCATAGTAACAGTATCTCATTCTTTGTGAACTTTCTCCATGATGGTATAGCTCTTTATTGTGGGCAAAATTCTAGTGTCAGTAATCTGGAAAGCTTTGACGAGTGCTAGAGATAGAAAAAGCAGTATGATCACCAGAAAATAGATTTTGAAAATCTTTTTTTTGCTCTTCTATTTAACATAGTGAATATTTGGTTGAAGGGTAGGGGTCAAGCTGAGTTAAGCAGTGACCAATGATGGTGCAGAAAAAGGTATAATATGTACCTGCAATTAACCTAAATAAATCATTAGGATATTGAAGGAGAGACCTTTTAGACTTGTCAACAGCTCTGCTGCATGTTTAAAGGAAATAAAGAAAGAAAACCCTCTGAATAAAATCTGTAAATTACTCTTCAACATACAAATTGCTATCCAAATTCCGCTTTTGCGGAGGAGGGATGAAAAGGTCTGTTCAAAGACTGACACAGTTTTTATGCCTTTCACTCTAGGAAAAACTATTTATTATTAAAAGACACTTTTTTTTTGACAGCATTTCAGCAAAATGGAAAATAAGTTTCTTTGGAAAGCAAATATACACTGTAATAAAGATCATTACAGCTGTCTCATATGTAGAAAGGTTAGTGACAAAATGCAGAAGGTTACAAATGTATGTTTATAAATTTAAAAAAAAATTAGTCATTCAAGCATTTCCTTGTCATAAGGCAAGCAAACTCCTTAAATTTACAAAAGCAATTCCTCTACTAATATGATGTTTCAGACCTGCGATTGGTATTTGCTGGCTATTTTTCAAGCCTGTCACTTGGTGCTGACTCAGATGTGTGCAGCGTTGCTGCTGCAGGGACAGTGAAAAATTCCTTCGGCTGGGAAGTTGGGATGACAGTCTGGTATCAACCTAGGGAGGAGGAACCTTGATGATGGATATTCCTTAGTCCTGGGCAAGCAGAGACCACCTGGGAGTGGAAATGAAGAGCTGTCCTCCTGCTTTGATTTGTGGTGAATTAGATGCCAGGCAAGCCCTGGGAATCCTGGGGACCCTCCCATTGATCCTGAGGGTAGCAAATAGTTTGGCACTACTCTGTAGTAAACCTGCTACTGGTGGGTAAAGGTGGAATAACAGCTTGGGAGAGAAAAGTCGTTTTTTTTTTTTTTTTTTTTTTTTTCTGTACCTTTATTACAGTATTGAAGTCTATGTGGATTCAGAAAAACAGGGAAATTATCATTGATCTAGAAAGTGGAATGAAATAAAGCAAATAATACTGCTACATTTCTGCTTCTCTTTTTTTTTTCCCCAACAACTTCACCGGCAGCCTTTGTAGGTTTTTCAGATATTTATTTATTTTTATATATATATATATATATATATATATGCATATACTGATATTGTCATTAGAGCCATTTAAAAAAAAAGTGTGCTCTAGAAATAACTCCCACGTGTGGGTGTAAAACCAGAAAATGTCTGTCCTACAGTGTTGGATTTGCAAATGTTACAGCATGGTGATCAATCAAATTAAATCATACAGTTAGATGACTGACTCATCTACAAAAAAAGCTGGTAATTATAGTCTTGAAGTCAATGGTACTGAAATCAGTTGCATCCAGCAGCCATAATTATAGAATATGATGCTTGCATGATGCTCCATCATCAGAAGAAAACATCCCCATCCCAGAAATAACAGGAAAGTTAACAGAATAAAATGCAGGTAAGTTAATGAATCCTGATCAACCACTTATGAGTCATTTTATATCATGCTCACAAGGTCAGCATATCTCTCTTGCAAACAGTATTTTGCAATGCCGACACAAATGGGCTGGAACTTCAGAAGGGGGTAAAAAATCAGTTCTGAAGCAGTGCAAGATATCTGAATTATTCATACCTCAAGACGTGTTCAGTGAATTGTTTGTTTTTTAATGCAGTTCACAGATTCATAAACTGTCTTAAAAATCCAGTGATTTCTTGGTATGTCAAAAGTAGTCCCCATCTTAGCTGAGACCCTGCGTTACTGGGCCTGATAAAAAGCCTGGGTAAGATCATGGATGTTTTGTGCAGAAAACAACCTGCAGGAAGCAGAATAAAGGGAATAGAAGGAGAACCTTCTTTTAAATGTTTATGAGACAGCATTATGTTTTCACAGTTTAAAAGTAATAATTTGTGCTTGTAATTTATCCTCATTGTAGGTGACGGGTTATAATGCATCTTTTTGGTCAATCCTCCTGTGTTTTAAAGATTCTGGACTAAAAGAGTTTCTCTCTTTTAGAGATAGATGAGAGATTATGATAGGAGTACCAGTATATTGTAGGGCAGAGTGAGGAATATACAGGGCTAGATTTGGACCCAAATTAAAACTTATTTTTTAATAGCACTTCTAGTTTGTCGCTGTTGAAATAGGTTAGAATTGAAAAATACCTTCAACCGTTTTTGTAGGGGAAGGCGGTTTGATGGAGAGCTTGCTGGGTAACACCTGCATCTGCTCATCACTGTTCCCTGGTCCCCTGGGGCTCTGCAACGGCAAGCCCCCAGCCCTCACCGTGCCGGCAGTTGTACCTGGCAGGCTTTCCCATGAGCGGGCACGTGCTTCTGTTCAGACACAGCATCTCTTTCCTCCCATTTTTGGCTCTGCTTTTAACATGATTATTCCATAATAGAAATAAAGGAATGTCCAGAAAGGAGGGATGTCCTGACAGCACATGGACAGACCTGTTGAGAATACGGTCTGGTGTGACAGGAGTCTTCTGGTGGTTCCCTCTTCTTCTCTGGAGAGCGCAGACCTGAGGACTAACCTTAATCTTTTCTCAGGCCTCAGCCTTGACTCTAAGATAACTCAGATTTTATCACAGCGGTGGGGCTCAGTGGTACCGAAAGAGAAACAGGGACAGTTGGGAATGTTCCCTTCCCCGCACAGCTCCTGAAACCGCAAAATGCCAAGTGCTGTAACGCACCTCTTCCAGTGGCTGTGCAGTTCCTAATGCAGACCTGAGCCTGGCATCCTTCCTGGAGTACAGCTGGAACAAGCAAAACAGAACAATTACTCCAAAGCTACTAATTTCAGCCCCTGTGACTCTTCCCTAGGACATGTAAAATGCTGCCGTCATTCTGCATTTGCAGTCTGTGACTTTCAAGCCTTACCCTGAAACCTGGGCTAGTATAAAAATATGTGGCTGCCCAAAAAATAGGACAAAATAAAACAAAAACTTAGGAATATTCTTCAATATTGAGAAAAAAATCCCTCAACAGAGGAAAGCAGTGCTGTTGGGAAGAGAATATAACTTGATAATATATTGGTCACTTGTTCAGTTGCAAATATCCAGAAGTTATGAACAATGTGCAGTTTTCCTAATGCTAACCCAACTCCTAACCCTAGAGAGGAGCCCACGTCAGCCCAGGGAGTGCTGCTGCCTGGCAGGAGGGGCCAGGAGAGGGGCTGGTGGCAGACACAACCATCTGTGAGAACTGGCCAAAGGATGCAGTTAATCCAGACCAGAAGTCCCCAGTCCTGTGCTGACAATATCTAGAACGTTGCTGATTCCATAAAACATAGTTGCATTTCAAGTCCCCATCTTAGCTTTTTGGTATTTTTTAATTAACCTCTTCTCCTTCTATTTTAAATTAGTATACAGGTGTGTTGGGGTTTTCCTTTTTTTTTTTTTTTTCTTCCCCCCCCCATCTAGTGCAATGGACCTCTGGATGCTGCTGTGATGTGTATAAGAATAGGAAATAGTAATAGGAAAGATTTAATATCTGTTTGCCTAGCTCGGGAAGGACAGGATCGGTAAAACAATGGAGGATAAAGGTAAAGTGTAATGTAAGATATTTGATTTCCCAAGTCTAATAAAGATAGAGGAAAGCTGGATCTTCCTCTTGATGTGTGCTGCCGGAGAGACTCTACTGAGATTGCTCTAAATGCATTAGACTCATCTACTCTGTAAATACAGGAATGAAATGCACACAGAAGATAAGAATTATGAAAAAACCGGGTACCTTTTTATCAAAAACATGTGATTATCAGTCCTTCAGGAGAGCAGCCGGAGCTATTCTCCACTGGCATCACCAGAGGGCACTCGGCAACTGCATTTGACTGCTTTGCCATCCATTTCAGAGACCTTATGTGTTTCTCTTCTTTAAAATAGAAGACAACACACGTATTAAATACAAAGGTTTCCCAGGTGTCACAACAGGATTTATTGCTGATAAAGAATTCTCGATAGAAATGTAAAATAAATGTTGTGTATAAATAGTGCTGCAATACAGCACTTTGGGGAGCGAGGGAAGCATTAATTCCAAATAAGAGGTATTTATGTGTGTCTGATGAGAGATGGGATGCTCTGGAGTCGTCCTTCCATGATGACTCTTTCCAAACACTCTTACAGATGAGCAGGGCAGGAAGCAACTGTGAGCAGAATATTCTCTGAGCAGAAAAGTGCTGGGAGAAAAGACGTTTGCTGTCTGCTTTTGGCATCAGGAATGTGTAGAAGGAAGATCAGATGAGAGAAGAAACAAATGGGAGGGTGGCATGGCTGCAGTGCCTGGGAGGACTGCAGCTATGCCACTCAGGAACGAGCCCTTCACCTTCAAATGCAGACCAGTTAAATATAAATCACTCTGCATAATAAGTGCAAAATGAACTTGCAAGCATCAGCTATATGCCATGCTCGTTTTCCCCCAAACCCAAGAAACGTGAGACTGAAGTGGTCTAGGCAAAGGCTTGATCTTTGTTGTATGGCTGAAGTTATGTGTCACTTGGAGGAATGTTTTCCGATGTGTGGGGAGTTCTGTTGCTGGAGAGCTTGAGCTCCAGTAGCATCTCCTGGGAAATCCATGAGAGAAGAATAAGGGACAGTACAGAGGCACCTGTAGGACAGTGTAGCATCATGCTCCTGAAGCAGCTGCCAAAGCAGAAATATTGTGGCAGTACTTTGCCTAGACTAGTCAATAATTTTTTTGGATGAATAAACTAATCTTCTTGAGATTGCCTTTTCAGGTATTTTTTTGTTGACTTACAGATGAATTCCCTATTGCAAATGCAGGCTGAGCCTGGCTGTCCTCTGAGCTCTTGGCACTGAGTGGGACTCCAGAGCAAGTCCACTTGCAGGTTTTTCATAAGTCAAGATCTATTTTCTGGCTAAGAAATTGAGACTGAAGTGTTTGGAACATCCCCTATCTCTGTTTCCATATGCTGTAAGACAAGTGGCGAGCTCTGTTGTTTAAATTAAACTCCTCTGTTTGCACCAGAGGCTTTCCCTGTGTGAGACAACTGCCCTGGCATCCTCTGCCACCCCCTCGGAAGGGAAGTCCTGAGCAATTTGGTGTGATCTGAGCAATCCTTCCCTCTCCGCTATCATCAGAAAACACACTGTGCTTCGCAGGCATAGGGTTGGGAAATTGTCTCAGCTATTCAAGCCTGTGGCAGAGACTGAAAGCCAGGTACAGCAGATCTCTCTACATCTGCCTCTGAACTTGGCTTAGGATGCTTACGGTGGTGGCTGGTTGATGCTTTAAAGTAAAATTGAGGGCATAAACCCAAAATTTTTCATGCTTAAGGGGATAGCTGCTTCTTGTGTTCAAAGTCCATCATTTGGCCACTGCCAAAACGGATTTTTTTTTTTTGAAGTTTATTTTAAGAGAAACACATTCTTCATATGGTACATTATCAAAAGACAAATACTCTCTGTAATATTCAGAAGGTACTAAACAAGCTCTGACCCCAGAAATGAGCATTACTGTTTTCTTTGCTATGCTGTTCCTTTAACTTTCAGATCAATTGTAGTAAAAATAAGTGGTTTCTCTTTTCAGAAAAGAAAGGGAAGCTAGCAGCTCATTTATATTGAATTGCTTTAATGACATATAATATTTTATGTCCTTAAATGCTGTGAAGTATACTAAATCTGAGTTAGTAATGGGCTGCAATGTGGTTTGAAGTCTCAAACTTCTATAAAAATCTTGCTGCTTCATCTTGTACTGTCCTAAAAACTAAAAAACTTTGATGTTCTGTACAGCTGCCACATTGCAGATGGATGAATACAGAAAAGATGTTGGAAGTATAAGTTCACGAACCAAAAACTTGCTTGACAAGAGCACATGTACAGGTAGTTCCTCTTCAGATCAAAAATCCTTGTGTCTCCAAGCAGGAATTGCCAGTGCTGTGATGAGGCCCTTCAAACGAGGTCACTTTATAGCAGTGGAGGATGTGTTGCATTGTTCTGGAAGAGAGCAAAAGGTCAGGCAAATGTTTGGAAAGAAAAAATTCAAAGTGCTTAGTCATTTTGTACTATCTCTGAGAGTAAAGGCATTCTTTCCTGGTTTTGTAGGTATTGTACAGCAGAACATCAAACACATGAGCCAAAAGCCAGAACTGATGAAAACACAAAGGTAAAGAAATCAGGTGGTGAGTTGCCAAGAAAAATCTCTTCCCTTTGAAACCATATTTCTATGACTGAATTGTGCTGTTTTTTAATTTAACATAATGAGAAATAAAAGCCAAATATTTGAATTGGCCAGAAGAATATAGAGTAACAGGGCTTGAATGGGAAACTGTGGTAGTTCTTTAAAAATAGATGTCTTTTTGTAACAGTGAGAAGCACTGGACAAACATAAATGGATGGGTGGGGGAGAGTAATACAGACAATTCTGGCTTTCCTGAGAAAGGGTTCAATACGAGGTAGAAGGTGGGAAAATAAGGAAGAAAAATAAATTAATTTGAGTGTTACACTGAATGAAGAACACTCCCTGGATCCAGTGTGATCACATAAGTATCTCCCAAAGTTTTCTCCTAGGATTTTCCTGCTCTATCACAAAACTGTTCCGTTTCCATACTGGCTGCCACTAAACTGGCCTTTGGCACATGGCATTTATAACATATTTCAGGAAGAACACAGGAAGCTGAGTGCTTTAATCAAAGAAATCTTTCTAGATGTTGTAATGCAGGTTTTGATGTACTTCATTGTGCAGTGTTTCACGGCAAACATGCTCTCCTTTTCTGCTGACAAGGATGTTTGCTTTGCATTGTACAGCTATCACCCCCTTGGATGACAGAAGCCGTTGTGACAGTCCAGACCCCATCCAAGATTTAAGGTTAGAAAGTAACGCCGATCTCTTTTGCATGAATTGAGTTTCTGTTTGAATTTTGGCCCACTACAAAGTTGGCTGCTCATTTTACTAAAGCAAACCCAGAATACTAAGCAGGTAATTAATTTATGTTCTTTGCCAAGAGTTAAAAGGCAGCATTCACCAGGCATTGAAGATCAGCAACAATTCTCATGAAACTGAGCGTTTCAAAAATATATAACTAGTATGTCGCTAGAATTTGCATGTAAACAAGATGGGCAAATATTACTACGATATTCACATTTTATTTTATTAGTGGCTGTATTTTTCTATCTGCTTCCTTAAAATGTTCTTTATGGATGCAGTTGCATTCATTCATGCTCACTCAAATGAAGTTGGAATGTCTGGTTTACTTGTACTAGAGTGGTTTCTTTCTTGCGAGTGGAAAGGAGTCAGGCAAAGAGCATAAAGAGAAGACACTGCCTTCAGAGATGTAATGGGCCACCTGTTTGTTTTCTTGTCAGCAATAACAGGAAGACAAACCGAGTCATTCCGGATTGAATTGAGAAGGTTTTGGGGCAATCTTGCCTATCTAGTCTTGGCCGTATTTTTCTGTCGCAAGTCTGTTGAAGGAGAACAGAAAGGGTCAGAACAGAAATTTCAGAGAACTGCTCCCATTCACTGTGGGGCTGCTCAGAAAGAGATGAAAAAGGGGGAAGCATTGCCAGTTGAGAAAAGGGAGATCTTAAAGAGCTCCAGGCAAGCTGGCCAGTGGGTGAAGCCCTTGAGAGCAGACCCACGCGCGAGCTACATGATGAGGGGTGATCTGAGGTTGACTCAGGTCAATGCGTTGAGGTGAAGAAGTTATTTGGTATTCCAAGTAAAAAAAAATGAATTGGATGTTTGAAGAGGTGCTAATAGGGATAAATGACCTTGTTACAGGGCCAGAGTTTGCAAGTTAAGGACTCCAGTCCTCTGAAGTAGTAAACTAATGACCCCAAGCTGATGGACTTCTTGTTCAAGATACAACATTGAAAAGATAATTAAGTGTTTTCATGGAAAGAAACTTAGCCACTTGGTTTGATCCCTCCTTGAACTCATTTTTTCAGATAAAGTACCCCAAACATCTGCTGCCTTCTCGCTGTCTGAGTTGTTACACGGCCACCAGGTATGTGGGATTTGAAAGAATAAAAGAGAACTGGAAGTCCTAGATCTGTGATGTGCCCAACTTTCTGCAATATTTGTCTTAGCTGAGAGGAACTGACAAGACAAAGCCTCTTGGAAGCACAAATGAACCAAGACTGTCTGTGCAACAAGGCAGATTTTTACAGAAAAAGCCAAAACTAAGAGAACTCAGACTTTTTTTCCTTCCTGATTTAGATTACAGGCTGCTATTTTTTTGAGGATGTGCTTCCTTGTGTTTAGCACACAGGATTTTTTTGACGTCCTCCACGTGTATGTGCATATTTTTAGTACTGTACTTCTATCAAAAATACTTTGGGTGTAGTAGAGGCATTCATAAGCACCATGGCACAATCTCCAGGCAATTAGGAAGGCAAAGGAGAAGCTATAAAGCAGCAAGGCAGTAGCAATCCAACCTAATGTGTTGAGGAAGCACCTTCATTATAGCAGAGAAAAAGTTAAGAGTCAAGCTAGGTGTGTCTTAACATTTTAAAGCAGTAAAGGTTGAGAGAACTTGGCTGCTGTCAATATAAAGCGTTTTTTATTTCATATTGGTCATTCTATGAACTATATGCACACTAAAGCATTTATTAATTTACCTTAATAAAAAGAAAATTGTCTTAAAACCTCAGTAAATATCTGATAGAATATATAAACTGAATTATGCTCAATATTGATCTAATCGTGTGAATATGTACTGATTTCCAGTCACTTAAAATGCACATAACTGACTATATAAGTGCCACGCACATTTCTGAAAGACAGATTAATGATCTGATGAAGAGATCAAGCACTTAGTAGCTTTTGGCTGATAAATCATTTCAGCTCCTTCATACATATGGCATTTAATGATGGTCATTCACACCACTGTTTATGGTTGTGCCATTCTATAAACTAAAGCAACCAAAACATTAACTCAAATGTGTAGCAGCAAGTTATTGTATCCACAGCCATACAGTTTCTGTATGAGCAACGTTGCCAGTTAAATCAGGGCAAATCTGGCTTTTCGGAGGATAGAATTTTCAGGTTTTATGCTGAACTTAAGATTTTGTTTGGCTGTTAGCTTCAGGGGGATCCTAAACTTTGCTTATTTCTCTGCATGCAGAGAAGTCTTCCTGTTACAGGATTATGCAGAAATACCCAAATGAGGGACTGGAGGAGCTGGGAGGAATAACATCCCCCCAGAGCTGCAGCCCCTCCAGTTGTGCTGGTGTCCCACGGCAGGTCCCCTGTATGTGCAACTAAACCAACCAGTTGCTCTGACCACTCAGGTATGAATGTGGAAATACAACCCTGATGTTATTCTTCTGTAGACGGAGAAATCTTGCACTGGAACCAGTAGGCACATCAGTTTTAGCCCAGAAATACTAATTTATGCTCAAAGCCCTCAAACAAATGGAATCATAACATCATGGAATGGTTTGGGTTGGAAGGGATCCTGAAGATCATCAAGTTCCAACCCCACTGCCATGGGCAGGGACACCTTCCACTAGCCCAGGTTGCTCAAAGCCTGGATGCATCCACAACTCCTCTGGGCAAAGTAGATTTTTTTCTTCCAGCTGGAAATAACTTTTATCTTCTGATCAGTGCAGAGCTGACAGCAGTTTTGGCAACTCCCCGGCGAGAACCTGCCTCTGTTGGAGATAACAAATCCTCTTTCCTTCCCTATTTCTGCATGTGTGTTTGGGAAAATTGCTTACCTGCTTGATTTTGCTACTTTCTTTCTGCCAATTTCCACCTTGTAAGAACTTGTAAAGAATTTTAGAGGAATGATGGAGGTTTACACCAACAGTGTAAAGGGAACAGCCCCTTCTTTTGGTGTTGTCTAAGTAGTAAATGAGATTAAATATGGCTGGTGGCTGTGTTAGCAGCTCGGGTGGCAAGAAGCCAGAGGCAGCTTGGAATACTCCACTTGTCACAGAACACTCTCTCTTTATAAAACCACCTAATTGTCCTTCCAGTGTTTTGCTAACCTTGCTTGACTAACCTTCACCCCACCACTCAGTCAACCGGGCATCCAATTAATCTGTCCTTGCTCTGTTTTTTAAAAGATTAATTGCTGAGGCAAAGTGAGACTTTTCCACCCAAAACCTGCAGCGGCGCTGCCGACGTCCACTTTGTAATGAGCAAACGTTACATAATTCTCTTGGCCTTCTGGGGGTTTTGTTTGTTTTTCTGGGGCTAACCTAGATGCCAGTACAGCCGGCAGGAGGCTTTCCATTGCTTTAATTCCCTGTTGAAGTGGGCCTGGGAGACTCTTGCCCCTTAGTCAAGGACTTCCTGATGGCTCCTGATATCTTTATAGAGCTGGTGCCAGGCACCCTCAGCAGCCTGAGCTCCCTTTTGTTTCTGTGCAGTGGACCCGGGTGACCCACAGCAGTGTTGCTGGGCTTCCCCTTGCCTCAACCCACAGGCAGGAGCTGGGTTTTCCTCCACCATCCCTGTGTTCATCCCTTGGCAGGGTATCAACTTACTAACCTCATCTCTGCAGGCAGCCGAGGGAAAGTAAACACTCAACTTCTGCAGTGAGGCAATTATATAACACATCATCTCCTATTTTCTTATTATTTTTAAGCTAACATTTATATATACAAAGAAGCAAAACAGGCAGTGCCACCAAGAACTCTGTAAACTTACTGAGTCTCCTTCTAGCTGTACCCAGGAGTTGGCCATGAGGTTTGGAGGGTAGGAAGGTGACCACACTGTCAGGAGAGGGAAGTTGCTGGGAGAGGAGGGGTCTAGCAACGAGATCTTGAGCTGGGTTTAGCTGATGATGTCTTACACACTAAATAACGCATTGCTTTGCAAAACATTTTGCTGAATCTGGTCTTATTCCCCTTAAGCTAGAAATCTACACTTAGCACTTTAGTCCTGGTGATGTAAACGTTATCTCCAGTCTTTAGGTCCACAAAGAGATCCCTTCTCATGCATACTGAATGTTGCTAAAGCTAATGTGCTAAACCAAAGGATTAGAAATCACAGTTGAATATCTGATGAAGGAAAAAAGTCTCAAATATTGGGATTGACTAAAATAAAGAAAGCCAGATAGGAATGAGGAGCTGTCTGTCTCCTTTTCTCTTGCTTAGGGCCAGTCTTTTATGGCTTCTCTTTAAATGGACTCTGACTATTAATTTCTGCTGTAAGCAGGGGGAGGAGTTGTAAAGAGTGTGGCTTTTGCTAAAATGTCATTGCAAGCTGTTACTATTAAGCAAGCCCAAAGGAGGAATGAAGAGAAACAATGCAGTGGTGTGCAAGGCACTGCAATGCTTTTGTTCTGTGCCAGTGCAGCTTTCAGAGCCGAAGCAGAATTTTAGCCTTGCTGCAGTGACATTTGTAAATGAGAACATGGCAAGCCCCTTAGTTTGGCCAGAATAAAATGTTCTTTTTAAGGAGGGTGGGGGAGAAAAAAGAGTCTGGCTTAATGAAAAAGGGGAATTGGTCCAGGAAAAAAAAATAAAAAAGCTTAAGAAGGAAAACAGAATTTAGAAAGGGCAGGGCATGCATGCCAAAAAGCAGCGACAGTAATCAACACAGGAGAAAGGGTCTTGCAGAGGCAGGGTGTGTAGGGCTGGGAGCTAAGGGCCAGCAGAGAGGGGGGAAAGGCTTCTGGAGTGGCACAGAGGCTTGGAAAGCTAAAATGAAAACAAAAGGCCAAGGGGGGAACATTCAAATGGATATAAGGAAGAATGAATGGCTGTAAGGCATCTCAAGAACGTGTGTTACAGTCTCTGAACTGAGGATCTTTTTTAATTTGTTTGCTATGAATTTTATCCTCCATTCTGTTTTGCCATTTGATATGGGATTGTTATGTGGAAAATACGACCCCTGTTTCAGGGAGCTGACATTTTTCCCTTGAATTTCATGGCTCTGTAACACTGTTCAATGTTTCCTTTCATTTCACCGAGAGGCTGACAGATTGATTGTGGGCAACTTTGACTTCCTGTTTGTGCACGATGTCTCTGTGCTATAACAAGTGCAAACTGTAAAATGTATAAGCAAAATTTCTAAAAATGGAGGTGTTAATTTAAAGACTAAGAGGAGCAGCTACCCTGTCCTGGCACAACCCCAGTGCAGTAGCCGGTCCCATCTCTCTGGCGACAGGACTGGGAGCAGAGGTGGGCTCTCGCCTTTGTTTTTTATTTTTTATTTTTTATTTTTTATTTTTTATTTTTTATTTTCCCTTTCCAGCTCTTGCTGCCTTTTGCCTAATGAGGCACTGGCTATTTGTGAGCACTGAACTGCTCAGGCAGAGCTTGAAGTCTGCTGTGGAACAGACTCTTGTACACAGCAATTGCCAGTAAGGCGTGGAAAAGGCTATAGAGGAATGCCAGTGCATCTATCCTGGAGGCCAGGGTAAAACTCACCCATTAGAAATAACCTCTAAGCTTTACTAGATTCCACATCAAAGGGGAAAAACACCTGAGGCTTCATTTATCTTTGCTCTCAGAGGGGATTTGCAGCCTCTGTTCCATCAGCAGAGCTTTGCCAGATGAGGCGCTCGCCCCGCAGGCATGGTAGAGAGGAACCATTTAACTGTCCTTGAAATGATGGAGCGAGTCCCTGTGAGATTTGCTGCTCCAGCCATTCACAGGGAGCCCTGACTCCTTGGCCCTGTTGTGCTGGTGGGCCATGGCAGGTGGCTTTAGGGCACCCCGGGTGACCCGCATCACTTCTCCATCCTTCCAGGGAAGTTTCCAGGCTGGAAATCTTTGTAGAAATGGAGTCTCTGGGATTTTTCTTTTGTCTTAATGGGGATTGGAAAGTGTGTTTTCCAACACTAAACCTTAAAAGCAAAGGCTTTGACTGTCAATAGCCTGAATTGATTATGAAGTTATTGCATTGTTGTTGTATTGTGCTTTGATGTTTACTTACAAGAGCTGAATGTTCCCGTGATCTGAGATATGGGGTTTTGTAACCAGTTCTTGCAGTTTCACTTCACTGTATTGTTGGGTGAATGTGTAAATCTCTGATTCCCTTAAATACAGGGTTTAAGCAAAGTTCCTAACTGAAATTCATCTGCTCTGACATCAGACCCATGCAAAAATGGGACACAAGGAAAACAGCACATGTGATTGGGCTATTAAGAATAATTAATAGTAAATTTAATTGACAATTACTTAGCAAGAGTGATATTTGGCTTTAAAAGGCCATCTATATTTATAGTGCTACATAGTACAATAAAAAATAACAGTCTGTTTTACTGAGATGAACATGAAGCGGTAACAAATGCAAATGCTGGGCTCCTTTTGTCTGCAGGCAGTGCTTTCTTGGAGCAGAGCAGGTAGATGATGGCTGGTACACACACGTTAATCAAAACTTCAAAAAGCGTCTTCTAATTGTTTCTACATCAGTGCAGACTAGATTTTTAATCCTTTTTGGGAAAGGAGGCAATAGCTTTTAGTTTTGGTGTTATTTGCATATAAAATATTATTTTGTTAGTTGTAATCACTTATCCATGGGCAGGTGACTCATACAAGCTGTGTTTGCATACACATAGATAGTCTTTCCCTGTTAATTTGTGATGGCTTTGAGTATTTTCTATGTTGCTCCCTGCACATAGTTTAAATGCCAATCCCTTACAACCTCCTTTGTTCCCATGTCCATAGTATTACTCCTCATACACTACACCCTCCAGTGCATCACTTTCCTACCCATTGGCTGTTTTCCCCACTCTGTGAAGCCTTTAGATATAGGTCTAAAGGAAAGAAGATACAGAGATGAACAAAAAAACTAAACAATATGTAATGGAATTAAACGGAAGAAAAAAAAAAAGGCAACATAAGGAATCAGTAACTAATGAGTAGGAAGTACCACACAGTATGTCATTCATTTAGTGCTCTCTGTACATGGTAGTACCAGATGGTGCCCTGAGGGACTTGGATGTTCCCATCTCTGCTCTAACACTACTAAAGAGGTGAGGTGGGTAAAGGAGATGAGATAGATAACACCAATCTGCCCAGCAGAAAAATGATTATGATTACATAACTAATGACCCAGGGAATTAGACAATATCAAAAAGAGGAAGCCTGCCAATTTGTGCTGTGACACGTCTGAGCTGCAAAAGCAATATGAGGGTGGTATAAGAAGAGTTTATTTGAATGTATAGCAGTTGAGGAAAAAAAAGGGGGGTTCCTTATAAAGCATTCACAAATGTTCTGTTCATTTGACAACTATTTCTCTAGATGTTGCTGATGACTCCACTATTGTGTATTATTGCAATAACACTAACTAGGATGTGCACTTACGTGTTCTCTTTTTGCAGTATTTAGCTCATCTGGGAACTTGTTAGAATCCGATTTTCCTCCAGTTAAATGATTTTCCTGTTGAATGCAGTAGTAACGGGATTGAGACCTTAGCACTGCTACTGAGGAAAAGCAGCTTGAGCCTTGTCTGCACAAGAACTGCCAGACGGGTTCTTAGCCTGCTTTATGGCACAGTTTAGTGCTGAGGCTTCTGTTCCTGCAGGCTTTATGGCACTAGGAATAGCTGGAGGATTGTGTGTCATGGAAGTGTGTCTGGCGCAGGACCAAGGCAGAGGTCTTGGTTGTAGATCTTAGGAAAGAATAGGGTCATGGCACCAACAGCAAATGAAATATTTCACATTGGAATATATTTTGCAGAGGGCTATTGGTTAAAATTTTAAATTATTCAGAAAAAGGCTTTGTTTAACCAACTTCCCTCACCCAGTTCTTTTTTATTAATTATTATTATTATTATTTTATTTTATTTTATTTTGACATCTGGGAAGGGATTGCAAGCTCTTTCTACTTCTGCTGTAACATCCTGATGCTAGTGTCTAAATACTTGTCTGCCAGATATTTTGATTTCTAAAACTAACTGTGTTGTGCAGTCCTACAGCACGGGTAGCGTAGAGGTCTGGCTATAAAATGTGGAACAGTCCAAAATGATGTAAAATGCAGCTTTTTACCATCTGTTGGAAGATGTTAATGAGCTGGTGATCTCATGCTGTATTTTTAGACAGGTGTCCACATCCCCAAAAATGTGACTAGCAATGACATCTTTGTTGACAGTCTCATCAGATTAATTGGACTTCAGGACTGAGCTAATTCTCACATCAAGAGGCTTGAGAACATACTGTCTGAGCTGTGTGAAGAACCTTGAACTCCTGTTTCTTGTGCTGTCGCCAGATCATAACAGCTTTGATGGACTGGATTAGGAAATCAATATACACACATTGACATGCTAATCCCTTCAGGGACACTCGTTAAATAACATTCAGATAAAGGGGCTATAACAGTAGGTGTAGAATCGGTAGCTGCAGCAGAGTGTTAGGTTTTGTTTGGTTTGGATCTTTCAAACAATTTAACATAAAAGCACATAAAACATTGAAAATATATCTTAAACTCCTGAAAGCATGAGATTTAGCTTTAAAATAGTCCTATAGGCTCTAAGAGTTTGAAAAGGGGTCAGGTTTTGATTGTATGTGTACATTAACGTGAAGAAACTGCTGGGAGTGAAGGGGATCTGCTGGGTCACGAGTTCAGTTCTCTGCTCTAGGAGATATCCAGGCCATGTCATACCTTCCATAAAGTGATCAAGCACCATTTTAAAAATAATCAGATTTTTTCTACTCTTGGGACCCTGCTTTGTAACCTTTCTCCAATAATAGGCAGGGACCTTCATCTCATTTCAAACTAAATTTATTTCTTGCTAATTTATACTATTTTTTTTTCTTCTTACTAATCCTTTTTCTTGTTGTTCACATCATGCATCTACAGGCAGGGGCAGCTACTCTCAGTTTTTGCTCTGTAAGGGTGAACTGTCAAAACTTGGTGAATACTGTCTCATTAAAGCATTCCCATCCCTTGTTCACCACCGTAGTCCTTTTTTTCACCTCTTTCTTTAGGAGTTCAGTCTTTCTGAACACTGCTGACACTGCTTTTTCTTTTGTGCTCTGCACGACACATCACCATCATACTTCACCATCTTCAATTCCTTGCCTTGTACAAAGCATACTCACTTTTAAAAGTCTGTTACAAAACAAGACCTGGAAGATCCGACCTTTCTGATAGAAGGCAAATCCAAAACCAGGGGTTTAATCTAAATGCCCTGATGTCTGTTGAGTCAGGGAGTTCAGGACTGACAGCTCCTGTGAGGTTCTGCAGGTCAAAGCTTCCAGCCTTGCTGCAAGGCAGCAGATGTTTCTCCAAGGATCCTGCCCAGGAGGTTGCTGAAATCCTGCCAGTAGAGTTTTGTTAGTGCTACATTTGTCTGAGGCATTCTGATTGCAATGAACCAAGGTTTACCAGCGGGGGGCACAATAAAAACAAAACAAAACAAAACACTGAAATATTCTGGGTAAACTCTGATTTATATTTTGCTTTTTGAACTTGATTTTCAGTCTGTTATAAATTGATGACCATATATTTAAATATATAGAACTACCTTAGTTTTATACCATTCTAGAATTTGCAGCAGAGATTCAAATCATTGTTAATATTTAAATTTTTTGTAGAGAAGAAATATGCAGCATCATATTTTCAGATGAGATATTTTATCCCCTCAAAACATAGGTTTTTTTCCCAGCCCATACATATGGAAACAACAGTGTTGTGATGCTGAGTCAGTTCTACTGTGTAGATTATGTATAATTGATTTTTTTTTTTTTAAGTATATCTGTGGAGAACAAGCTCTCGTANACCAAGCAGAAAAGGGAAGGTTAGCAAAAAGATTCAGAAGTCTTCATTCAAGTTCTTTACCCAGACAACAATCATGTTCATGATTGTTACTTAAAATTTATGAAAAAACAACAAGACTTCTGTGATGTAGTTTTTCCATACTTTTGTGTATGTTGAGATTAAAATGTTGTAATGACTAATTATTCATCTATTTACTATTAAAAAAAATCTCACCTATTTAGAATAAGGCAGGGTATTGCAACACACACACAAAAGAACCCCAGATGTAAAGTGAAATGGAGTCAACATTCATTTCTTTGTTGCGTGTGCAAAGAAGCTGCTCTGTTCTTTGTAGCTGCCATGGGGAGAAGGACAAAACAAGATCTTCCTGAGCTTACAAAGCTTTTCTTTCCCAATTGCTAACATAACCCTGGCTTACAGCATCATGATTCGTTGTCATTTTCACAAAGGAATGCTGTGTGTTACTGCAATATTGCATTTTTTTCTATATAACCCCTTTTTTCAGTATCCCAGATTACTAAAACCAGACAAAGGCACCCTTTCACACAAAATTTTTATTCTATCACAGCCCAAATAGCAATGTGTCTTTTAAAACTGAGGGGAAAAATGACCTCAGCAGATTCTCAGTACTGGAATAGAAATTAAGTACTTCTTTTTACGTACTCAGAGTAATGTACTTAAGGGATAGTTGAACCAAAGAACAAAAATGTGTCCTTCCAAAAGAATTCCAACTACAAGAAATATTACAGCCAGTCCTGCACCTTGAGCGAGGCACTGGGAGCTTTTCTCAAGTAGGAGAGGATCATTCTCGTGCCTCCAGGTCGCCTGATTTTTCCTGTTTCATGGGTTTACGTTGTCAGTTTTGACTTCAAACAAACATCCTACTGAGTTTTCCCAACTGTAAATTACATGTTTTTTTCTTCATTTGATCTCTGCACTTCTTGATCCTCAAAGTAGTCTTCGTATGTCTCCATTTAATTGATTATTTAGCTGTTATCTGTTTCATCTAGCATTATTAGCAAGTGCCTTCTTATCTCATTTTGGAAGGTTTGTTAACGGAGAGATCAACTGGATCAATATCCACATAACGGAGATGCTAATTGCTTTGTCTACAGCTATGTTAACTTTTGGTCCTCTTGTCAATCTTGCACATCACTGTAGCGTGAACTCTTGACAGACTCTCAAAATATGCTGCATATTTTAACTCACTTTGTTGCTGTGTATTATACACATAAGATTTAGCCTCAACTGAGACAATTCCTAGAGTTTTGAAGAAAATCTGAAGTTTCTGGGCTCTTTTCAGATATAAATAACAGACTTGATCTGCTGCTGTCTTGCATCCTGTGCTATTGAAGCGTTGGCAGAACGTTGTATAGAAAAATAGGTGATCCATCTTGTACTCTAGTTCTGTTCATTTCATTTATACAGGTTTTACAAAATTGTTTTTGTAGGGCCAAAGTAGCTAAATCATTCTTGATGGCTATGTAAATCGTCTTACTCTGGGTTCAACAGTGACTTATTTTAATAAGTAGGTGGAAACTTGTACTTGTTTTCAACCTAATTTAAACTAAAATATTAGAACCTTTCTTCATGAATGATGTTTGAGTTAAGTCATTTTTTAAAGTGTGTCTTAAATATCATTCGGGTAAAGTGGGGTAAGAAAATTGTTCATAAAGTTTCTATCAAGCTGCCATGTAAATAATAAAAGTTCAATGGTAGCACTGGTGAGGAGCATTAATTTATGAAAGAGAGAGATTTTATTTTTTTTTTATAAGGAGAGATTTGTATGTGGTGAGAGAATATTTGGTGAAGAAAAAA
>VZTO01005450.1:0-33804 GCA_013400615.1 Syrrhaptes paradoxus | reverse complement strand
AATAGCTCTGCAGGTGAAGGATATGCCAGTCTCAATGCCGTGCTCCATCCTGGCTCGGCTCAGGAGATTTTAGAGATGCAGGAGAAAGTCAGAGCATCCCTCCTGCTCGTTTTCCAGCGCTGAGGAAGAGCTGATGCAATGCCAACGGGAAGCAGAGAGCTTGCAGGAGGAAATCGCTCCCCACAAAATGCAATCGGGCTACGGGACTGTGAGAAGTCATGCGGGCTGAGAAGGCAGCAAGCTTCCAAAGGGCTTAGTCATGTAATTGCCTGTTGAGAAAATTCAGAGTTGATCTATTTAATGATAACAAATGAGCTGGAAAGCTTAATCAGCCTCCTGCTTCGGAGCTCTAACGATTAGAAATCGGGATGAGATGTGGTGTGGGGAGTGATCCCGGAGACAGGGAGCCTGAGCCCTCATTGAGGAGGTGGTGTCACTCCTACCAGTGACAGCTATGGGGACAATGTGCCACCAGTGGATGTCAGATGTCCCCAGGCAGGGTTCACCCACCCAACTGATGGGGCAGCACTACTGGAGGGACCCCTCTGTCCTGTCCCCTTGCTCCTGGGGGGGGTCTACACCCTCCTGGGGCCCATGAAGCAGTGAGCTAGGTTGGTGTAAGGATCTAGCTTGGATCTTGGGGTGATCCAGATAAACCATACATAGGTACAACCCCTGGACTTTCCAGGCCTGGGACATGTTGGAGGGACAACCACTGTGGCTGGGACACCCTGGACAGAGCAAAATCTCAGCTACAGCTTGACAAGTGTTGGCCAAGAACAGCCCTGGAGCTCACCAGCTCCTTTCCAGCTGGATATCAACCAAGCCCTGGCCAGCAGCCCATGATCACTGGGGACACCATCACTGCCTCCCTCTTGGGAGGAAGGTGCCACCACGTGAACTCTCCTGCCCACAGATGCTTTTCTGAGCTGTAGGATTTTTTTGATCCCATCCGTTCCTGGGATTTCACTCAGCCCAACTGCTGGCCCCCCGTAGCGCAGCCCCACCTGCCTGAAAGGGTCTCAGGAGGGAACAGCTGGTCACACCCCTTCATTTATTTTATCCACCAGCATCTATCAGAGCTCCTGTTTTCTCTGCAGCTCCGGTGTCCAAGTGCCCACAGGGTTTGGCGGCTGGTTAAAAGGCTGATAAAAAGATAGGAATGTGGAGCAGGGCTCAGCCCTTGCTGCCGTGACACATCTCAGCAGTGAGGTCCAGGGGAAAAACCCAGGAGGTTTAAAAAACAAACAAGAATTTCCTTTTTCCTGGTTTATAGCTGCTGTCTGTCGTTTGTGCGGCTGCTTTTTCGGTAGGTTTCTCAATTACCTTCTCTTTAATAGACTGTGTCAGTGGGATGGCACCCAAGGATCCTTCCCAATGATACCCAGCCCCGTATGCTGGTGACCCTGCCTAAAACATTTCTCACTGCCTGATCCCTGGGGAAAATACCTTCTTGACCCCATAAGAGTGAGAAGAAATCCTCTGTGTCTCTTCTCACCCTGGATTTAACCCATTCTGGATCCCAGAAATCCATCCTGGGTTTATCTCCAGTCCTCCAGGGCATTTTTTCCTGCCTGCCTCTGGCTGTCTTCTTCTGCGGTGCCTTTGTGAGCCGTGGCAAACCAGAGGGAGGACAGCAGAGGACATCACTGGGATGCGGAGGAAGGCATTGGCATGGCTGTTTTCCATCTGTGGGACGTGTTGCATGGCTTTGCCAGCTGCCTTCCTGCACACAGAGAAGAAATCGCAGGATTTGGTGTTAACGACCCTCAGGACATCACCCAAAGTCGCTTGGCTGTTGTCCCTGCACCCAAGACTAGGGACTCTGTGTCGGTGCAACCCTAAGCACAGCTGATGGGTGGGAGAGGCTTAAAAACCTTAATTTTAAGGGAGTGTGTTTTTCCAAGAAAAAGCGACTTTCCAGCCAAAATGAAACTTTCAGACTTTACTGTTGTCAGGTGGGTCCGCAGCCAGAATTGCCTTCAGCTTGCCGAAACCGTGACATTTCACCAGCCGCTTTTAGACACTTGGCTGCTGACTCCTGAAAATGTCTGCGTTGGGTTTCTCAACAAGAGCGTGGAAACCTGTAGGCGAAAAGTGTCGGTGAAAACCACGGTTTTATCTGATCGCTGAAAGCTGCTGCAGAAACGAAGGGACGTTTCCCGTCTAGATCCACTGATGACAAGTCCAACCCGTAAAGTGTTTACGTGCGTGCCCTGCATCTGTGTGCGTGTGGGACTGGGCTCATGCAGCAGCATCTCCAGAAAGGTCCAAAATTTAAGGTCTCTGGCCATCTGTGTGAGGCAGCTGATGGAGCAATGGATGGGTTAATGCTCCCATGTTGCCACCCATGTTCATGAACAAGTATTAAAGCTGCCCAGCTGCAGGGCTGGTCATTATTTTTTTGTCTCAAGGCAACATGGTTTGATGAAACACTGTCCCAGTCATGAAGCTGAATGATGTAGTTGGCTCTTAAGGCTTTTTGGTCGAGCTGGCATGTTTTGTAAGTATCCTGCATGAAGTTCTCAGCAGGTTTTGGCTTGGTTTAGAAAAAAATCAAGTAATTCAGTGGATTTCTTTTTTTTTTTTTTTTTCTGGGGGCCAATAAAATTTTGTTGCTCCACTAAAGAACCTGGCACTGTGGGGGAGACGCTCTTTCATCCCGCCTGACTTTTCATTTCAGAGACCAAGTTGTCATTGAAATAAAAGTGCTGGACCTCCCTACCCATGAGGGTGGCAACGGCCAGGTCTGGCTGGGGACAGTACTGAAGCCACTCATCTGTGATTTATAGAGTCCCTCAATCTATTTCCTTTTCCAGCTGAATCCCCTCTCCCGTGTACGTGCCTACTCCATCGAGCTGAGGGAAGCACTGCTCCGAGGAGCATGAATCACAGCAGCGCTGGTTTTTTTGCTCTTAGACTGGAAGGTTCCTTCAAAGAGAAGACACTGTTGTGCTGGGCATCGTGCCACCAGGAATAGCGTCTGGGCAGAGCACGGGTGGAGGGTCTTTGGCATTGGGCTTTGGACAGAAAACTGACGTTTAATGAAGAATGCCATTGACTGAAGCCCCTTCTGTAGTCAACAGAGGGAGAAAGACCCTTCCAACAAGTCATTCAGAGGTTAGGAGGACATCAACTGCCTTTTGGAGGCACCTTTTTCTCTTTGAAGACGAAACCCAGCATAGATGATGCCAGGACTCATATGGGGTGAGACAGAGAGAGCCTGGGGCTGCCCTTGATGGCCAACGGTGGGACAAAAATCAGAAGGACATTTCCACCTCTGGAAGGTCCTTCCCACAGAGGTGGAAGTTATTTTACAGCCCGTGCTGTCCCTTCCGCCCCCTCTGCCTGCCCTCTGCGGCTCCGAAGTCTCTGGAGCAGCGTGTTCTCCCAGTGGGAGCCTCACCGTGGATTGCCACAAGCTTGGGCAGGGGCTGAGGGGCAGGAGAGAGGATGGCAGTGGTGGGAGACAGAAAAGGCTGCAGGAGGGATGGAGGTGCTGGAGGTGAGACCCAAACTGCGCCTCAGTCCCATAGCCACATGGCTGCGTGTCCCCATGTGCCATTTCTCTGTGCTTTTCTTCCTAAACTGAATCAGCTCCTTACTGGCATAAGTGGCTTTTAACCGCTAACACTTCATCCACAGGAGGACTCCTTCCCTCCCCCCCTCATTACAATGGTATAAATGTAATTATCCCAGGTATAATTAACAGAAACCATGTTTCTAGTGTCAGCAAGCAGCCTGGGTGTGTGCTGCAACCCGCCGCGGTGTAGCTGTTATCTCTGGCTGGCAGTGGAGGGTCAGCGCTGCTTGGGGACCTCTGTGCTACCACCAGCACGATAGCTCGGGGACAGGCAGCCCCAGCAGCAAGGTGGGGTGCTGAGGTTGCCAGTTTGTAAGCACAGCACCCCAAAACCTGGCCAGCAGAAGCAGGTACAGACCTGTCTGCCCTCCTTCCCCTGGGCTCTGCAGCAAAGAGGTGGTGTGGGAAAGAGCTCCCAACCTCTCATGCTTCGCAGTCCAAATATTCATCACCCAAGAATCAACGCTGATGCCTTGTATCAGCCCAGGATGTTGAGGAGATGTTGCAGAATACAACCAAAGGAGAAGGGTGTCTGGACAGATTTACTTGCTCCAGTGCTAAGAAGACATCGTTTCACTATTCCCATCTCCTCTATGCCATGAGGTTGGCTTTGCTCATGCTGGCAGTGTTTTGGGGCTGTTGCATGGTCCACCAAGGCATGGCGGAGCTACGTTTAAGGCTCTACCAACCAGAAGATGGAGAATTGATCCAGCCTCACCGCACAAGCGTGCTTCTGACAGGCTGACTGTGTCACCGAGGCCTTTTCCTTGTAACAGGGCAGTGCAGCTCAGCAGAACAAGCTGCATCGTCGGCCAGGAGAACCTGCTGATGTTCCTATTCCAGTGAAGAGCCTGGGGGCAGCCAGACCTTCCTAACAGGAGCTACTCGTTGTGCAGGATCCACACCGCAGCCGTTTGTGGGGTGCTCAGGGCCAGGCAGGGCTGCATGGCAGCAGGGCAGGGGGTCCGTGCCAAGTGCCACGCACCCGTTTGGGCAACATGCTGCTGCGGTGCAGGCAGCTGAGCCCAGCAGAGCTGGGTTTATCACAGTGGGGTTTTGACCAGTACCAGGTCAAATAAGCCATACTGGTGCTGGCCAAAGAAAGCTTTGGGTGGCTATGCAAGGCTTGGCTTAAAAACCAGCACTGACAGTAAAAACCTTTGCTAACTATTTATCCTGAAGATCTCCCGTCATGCCCAGCCTGGACACTCAGCACCTCCCAGGCTGCGGCCATGAGCTGTATTTCCCCAGGGTTTTGGAGGTGGTTGGGGTGAGGCCCTGCTTCCCCACAAGCCCTGGACACACGTTCCGTCGTGGTGTGGGTGCCTGGACGAAGCAGCGTGGCGGTGGAGACACCCATCACCCCACATCCCTTAGGGGAGAAAATGGATGCAAGCCATCAGCTGGATCTGGCCCTGCTCATCCTTTAATGACTGCGATAAACCGGGTTGGAAGTAACTTCTTGTACCTGAAACCACAACCCGCCTGCTTCACCCACAAAAGCTCAGACCAGGGAAATCTCTCGCCGAGCTCCGCGCAGTCTGTGGGACCCCGTCGGCTGACGAAGCCCTTTGAAACGCTGCAGCTGCTGCGCTGGGCTGCTGCTTGTTTGTTCTCTGCGTGCATGTGAGGGCATGCCCTGAGCCGCTTCCCTCTGCCGGCACTTTCCTCCCGTTTTTCACCTGTGGGTCACTCGCCTGGCCAGGAGGAGAGAAAACACCACATGGAAGCGTCAAGCGCAGGTGCTAAACCCCCCAAAACCCTGGTTGCCCAGCACCCCAGTGCAGGAGGGTGCACAAAACCCACGGCGGCCGCTCCCCAACGAGCTGTCCCTTTAACATGGAGGCGTCATTGCAGAGACTACCGCTCCCAGCGTACAGCGCTTTGGTTTCATGTCCAGACTCCAGCCTGGCCGGCGCCGGAGCGGCGCACGCTGGGGCCTGTAGTCCCCCCACAGCCCTGGCTTTGTGGGGAAGGGAACTGTGTGTGTGGGGAGGGGGGGCGTGAAGGGAAAACACCCCAAAATCGTGCTTGGCTGCTGGCACCAGGCTTGTAAGGGCGTGTGGTGAGGAAGAGCCGCTCTCCTTGCCTGTGCTGGGCTGTGCTCTGTGCCCCTGGTGCGGTTCTTCGCGGCCTTTCCCCGGGCAGGCCCCGGGGGGTGGCTGTGGTTGGGGCAGGGGGCTGGCAGCTGCCTGGTGCCCCCCCACTGCCCAGCGCAGGCCTGGGGGGCTCGGGGTGCCCAAGGCTGGGGGTTGTGGCAGCGATGGGGGCACCCAACCGCTGTCCTGTCAGCCGAGGGAGCCTTGATGGAGGCAGTGTGGGGCTGGGCACGGCCTGAGCCCCCCAGTCCTGGCTGGGGCAGGGGCCACACTCAAAGCCTGAGGTGCCCGGCCTGGGCCTGGCCCTGGCCTAAGCGGGGCCGGGGCTGGCCGGGGAGAGGCGACACCCCCGCGGGGACGCGCAGGAGGGACCGCAGCACGGTCTGTCTCCCCCTGCGGCGCTCGGTGCGGGGCTGTGGGGGGAGGTGCTAAAGACAGGGCCCAGCCCAGCCCAGCCCGGCCCGGCCCGGCCCGACCGGGGGAGCGGTGCCCCGGCGCCGCTCGGAGCGGCCTCGCCTTCCCGGCGTGCAGCGCGGCGCCCGTCCCCGCCGGGCCGCCATGTTGTCGGAGTGAAAGACAGGGGGAGAGGCAGGCGGCGAGCGGCCTGGGGGGGGCCGACATCCGTCTTCATCCTACCGCTCCGCCCGTGAGTATCGGCACCGGACCGGGTCCCCGGTGTGCTGCGCACTTCGGCGGAGCCGGCGGTGGGGCCATATTGGTGGAGGGGGCGGGCGGAGCGGCGCCAGGCCGCCCCGAAGGCGAGCGGCGGTGGGGCGCTGCGCTGGGCTCTCCCGCCCGGCTCCTTGTCGGCGCTCGGGGGCCGGGGCCTGGCCCCTATTGTTACTGGGAACGGGGGGGCGCGGCGGGCCCCCGCCTCCCGTGAGCGGCTCCCCGGCCCCTCGCCGCCGCGCCCCGACAGGGAGGGGGGGTGTTATTGTTGGGGGGGGGCCGCGGGCCCATCCCGGCCGGGCGGCGCCGGCGCCCCCCGTCTGCTCCCCACCCAGGCCCGGGCCCCTGTGGGGACCCCCCCCGGGGCTCTCCGTTCTCCGGGGGGGCACCAGCCTGGCCTGGCCAAGAGGACCGAGGTCCCGCTTTGTTGCCCCAGAGGTCCGGCCCGGCGCTGGCCCGAGGTGGTGCGTGGCGGGGGGTGGTTTGGGGGTGTCCCCCCCGGGTCTGTGGGGGCCTGGGGGGGGGTCTGGGTGTCCCTGGTAGAGGAAAGGGACGATGCCTCGCAAAGGGGAGGGCAGGAAAATGCAGACAATACTTTTTGATGTGCTGGGTGACCCTGGGGTTTTTGTGTGTGTTTTGTATTTTTTTCCTTGTTTTTGTCTCGTTTTCACGTAATAACAGCGTTGGGCCCTTTTTGATTGCACACTTGTAATTTTAAGAATCTGTCTCTTGCCCCAACCTGAGAAATACTCGATTTTAAATTTTTTTTTTATTCGGTCAGTGTTTAATAACTTTGTTCTGAGCAGAGATTTTATTAGAGAGATCATGAGTAAGGAATTTCCTTTATTAAGAGCGAGGGAGGTGGGGTAAGGGGGTAGAATTAATCTTACAATGTTTTAATGCTGCTCGAAGCGATTTGGTGGCTGATCAATCGACCCTCTTCCTGCTGCCTCTCCCCAGGTTTTCAGGAAAACACAAGGTTTCGCCTTAAAAGTTCTGCTAGGCCACAGGGCTCTGGAACAATGGCCGAGCTTTCCTTTCCAGCCTAACTTTCCAACAAAACCCACCCAACCCAAACTCTCTTCTAGTTCACGATTGAACTTTTGGAAACGCGCATCTTGTGCTTGACTGTATTTTTTTAACGGTGCGTGTTATTTTTAGAGGAACGACGAAGTAAGAGCGGCAAAGCTCTGAAGGCAGAGCTGTGCTCTGGGGGGATTAACGCCGCCTTGTTCAGTCTCCTCGCCACTTGTGCTGAAAATTCGCTTGGGGATGTCTCCGAAGTTTTTGTTGCTTGTGTGGTGTCTCATAATCTAAAGTATTTTGCTTCTAATGATAACACAGAGCGGTTTGTTTACATGGTGTGTTTTTTATTAAGGGAAAAGGAAAATTGTCTGCTTTGAGTGCTTTGTAGCAGTGTAGAAGCTTTTGTAAATACGTAATTCTTCCTGGCAAATGGTTTACCTGGGAAAAGTTGATTTATTTATTTTTTTACAAAGAATTTGGGAATGAAAAGGGTCCCAGGAGCCATTAGTAGTGGCGAGGCTTGCAGCTGCCGGTTCGCTCATGAATGCGTGTTGTGTAGGTGACTTCACATATTTCTGATGCTCTGTGTGCTTTGAATGACAGGATTCAGCTGTCCGCTGCGTTGAACACGGCATTTCTATAAAAACACGGCTTGGAACTAAACTTGAACTACCCAGAATGCTCTTTTCCCCTTTGCTCCCTTTCAAAATGTCGCCTTTGCCAAGTTTTTTCTCTCGTGTTTGGAGCTGTCTCCTCTGTATTAGACGAAAGAGGAAGCGTCTGGGAGCAGGAGGCGCTTGTGCAGATCTTCACGGTGCCTCGACTGAGATTTTCTAGAGGCTCAAACCCTCCTTAATTTTATAGTAACGCAGTTATTAATGATTTACATGCAAATTAAACCAGAGAAATGAATTTGTGCTGGTGAACAGAGGGACCTTGCAACCTTCTGAGGGAAGAAAGAAAGGTTGTGGCTTCACGGACTTCCACTCGCAACTTTGTACGTTGTGGTATTTCCACTGGAGACAGGGTTTGCCACAGTATAGAAATACTTGAAAGTTTCTGTGGATTCATAGTATCTCCTTATATTTTTTTTTAAAGACTGCCCTGAGATAACTTGTAACATCTTAGGGGTTGCTCAGATTTCTTTGTTTGCGATGAATATGCACCCTAACTCAGTGATGTGTGAATTTCTTATCAGTACTTAAGTAATTATTCTTGTTGTGTAGAGGAGCTTTGCTGCTTCATTTCATGTTAATGAAGGATTTTGTTCCTAATGAACGGGAAGCTAAAGGAAAAATGCCATTAAATCATAGTATTGTATTAAAACTGGGTGAAGGCAGTAATGCCAGGTGTTGTCACGGTGTTTTATGAAGTATTTGAGGAAGGCAGTGATTTCCAGACTTTTTGAAAGGCAGAGGAGTTAGTTCTGTTGAATGTTACTGGTATTTAAGTTATGGAGCTCTTTGAACACATAAAAGCCTTGCAGAGTTGATTGTTTGTGTGGCCATGGAAGCTGCCTGTGTGTCAACAAATGCATGGTGTAGGTGCAACTATAAAATATCATCTCTGTGCAGTTCTTACAGTCGTTTTTTTTCTGAATATTAACTAGCGGGACAAACTTGAAGTTTCATCAAAGATAGGATTTGGATTTTATTTTTTTCTGTGTGTCAGCTTTCTTCACTTTTAGAAGATTGTTCTTGGAAGTTGCTTGTAGTAGTTGACTGTTGTTCAAAACTACTATGATGAGCAGAGAGGAAACAGAGCTGCTTCTGAGGCCATCAGAGCTGCTGTCAGGATCAGGGCCAAGGTTTGCAGCCACCAAGGTACAAGAATACAAGCATTCTCCTGCTGGTTTGCAGCTGGGGTGGGAGTCTGTAAGGGCTGAACTCTTCTCTCCTCACCCCCAGTTTCATCCTTACGACTCTCTGTGGTATTTGCGGGGTTGAATTTAGATAACTGAAGTCATAAACTAGCAAGCTTTTAAAAAATTGATAATAATTCTGCCTATACCATGCCTTTAAAAACAAATTCGATTTTTGTTCTGAATTGACTGAGCATTACATAATGGGGGAAAACACTTTTCTCTTCACACGTGTAATATCTTTATTGCTCTCAGGATGGCCTGATAATGTATTAAAATAACAAACAAACTTGTGTGGTTTTGTGATACTATCAAAATATTTGGGGAGATAGGAAATTAGTGAGTTGCTGTCGGCATAGTCTGTCAGTTGTCCTCCTGCCTGCAGATGATTTGGGTGTACACAAAGCATTTGGGGTATTTTCAGTGTTGGATGGTTTCTACCAGCTTTCCCCTGGTGCTGTCGATGGTGGGATGTGTGCTGCTGGCTGTTCCACCTCTGGAAGGTTCCACCAAGATCGTGGGCACTGGGAGGTTAGCTGCTCTTTCTCCAGGGAATCTCGTACAAAACATGCCGGTGTGTTTTACCATCTCATGACTGAAGCTGGCTTCTGAGTGTTGAGGAAGAGAGAACATTATGTTTGGGACTTAATGAACTGTCTAAGCAGAAATCTGTTATTTTAAGTTTGCATTTAAAAAACAAAAAGCAAACTGTTGCCTTGATGTTTTGCATGACTGAGTGAACACATTGTGATACAGTGGGACTCCCATATTGATTGAAGATCTGCCTCGTAATTTGTCAGGTGTAAACAAGCACGGCAGGCACTGATGGCATAATTTGCGTTCCACCGTGTTTTTTGGAGGCTTTTTTCTAGCAATCTTCTGTGGCGACACTCTGGTCGGTGTTTTGTCCATCGCGTAGATCGGTGTTCTGATTTCAGTGTAATGGGCACCTTACGTGAATCTTGCATGTACTGATAACAGTTTGCAGCACAAAATGTGGGATTTTTGGCTAGCGTGCATTTTGAGACGATATTTTGGTTGCTAGGTTAATGGAGCAAATAACTGTGTTAAAAGGAGTCAGACTTGGCATCGTGATGTTTCCCTGCCAGTCCCAAGATGGGTGTGTTTTTTAACATGGAAAGCTGAAGCTGTAAGGATTTCATGTTTTCTTTTCCTTCTCTCTTTTTGCCATCTCTCCCCCATTCCCTCACCCCCCACCCCGTAGGTGTTGGTGGAATGAGCGTTGCGTGTGTTTTGAAGAGAAAAGCAGTACTCTGGCAGGACTCGTTCAGCCCCCACCTGAAACAGCACGCTCAAGATACAGCTAATCCCAACATGCCTGTTGTATTGACATCTGGAACAGGGTCCCAGGCTCAGCCACAGCCAGCTGCAAATCAAGCGCTTGCAGCCGGGACACACTCCAGTCCTGTTCCTGGATCCATAGGAGTTGCAGGCCGCTCCCAGGACGACGCTATGGTGGATTACTTCTTCCAGAGGCAGCATGGTGAGCAGCTTGGGGGAGGAGGAAGTGGTGGAGGCGGCTATAATAACAGCAAACATCGCTGGCCTACTGGGGATAACATTCATGCAGAACATCAGGTAAAAATACACCAAAGTTCAATGTTTCCAAACTCAACACGTGAATGCATCGGGTTTATGATAGATGCTTTTAATGACACTTTTTTTAAAGGTTAAGTTGGTTATTGTGTGGTTGGAATGGCAACAGTTGTACTTTTTGTTTTCTCTTTTCAGGATTGCTGTGCCTTGGTAGCTATAAGCTGAAACATTTCTGCTCTCGAGGGTGTTGAAATCCCAGTCCACTCTCTGTGACAGTCAAATGCATGTTAGCAAAAATTATCATTCCCTTTATTGATTTTTTTTGTTTTGTTTTGTTTTCTTTTTGGATGTGTGAACCAGTGCAGCAGTGCCTGCTGCTGCTTTTCAGATCTGTTGCTGTAGTTAAATAATTCTTATGTAATGGTATTACAAAACTGCCAATGCATGTAGGTTGAGCTGTTACCATTCCCAATATTGAAAAACACACTTCTGGAAGTTGCTGGTAATGTGTTTTCCTGGGTTTCTTTGCTTGTTTGTTTTGGGGTTTTGGGTTTGGGGTTTTCTGGTTATGATTGGGAGGGGAATGTGCTGTTAATGTGCTTAGCTGAACTGAGAAGAGAACAGCCTTAAGGATATGAAACAATGCTTTTAGAAACACAGGTAACTTCTTACAGTGACTTAATGTTTCTAAAGGGGTAGTGGGCCACACCGTGTGTCAGTAGTAGTGTTTACTAGGAGGCTTTTCTGTAGTTGCATTGTCAGATGTGCTGTGAGTTAAATGAGTGCATGACTCACTCCAGCTTTCTGTCTGTGACCTGTAAGTAACGCATCAAAGAAAGAGATCTGCTTCCTCTGCTAAGGGAGCAGAACTTAAGCGTAAGCACATTTTAAAAACGAGTGATTCCCACAAATATTGTCAGAGCAGCAGACACAAAGCTTTCGCAACATTTATGAATATCTCCTGCCTCTAGTTTTTTAAATAAAAGCCAAGAAGCCCTTGTTCCTCTGCTGTGCCTCCCAGGGGATGTGTTGCCATTTGGATCAGTTAAAAGCAAACATTGCAGTGAATTTTGCACCCTCACTGAAGTCAGTGTGTAGATCAACAAAGAAGTAAACCCAAGTGCCCTGTTAACTTCTCCTGGAATTAAAAAAAAATGACATAAAATACTGCAATGTGAGCTAAGCAACTAGAAGAGTGTTGTAGTTATTCTCTTCTGCGGAAAGATGGTATTTAGTTATCACTTTAAAGAAAGAACTGCATTGAAATGAGATGTAATTTTTCTGTTAACTATCCAAGTTTTCAGTCGCTAAATGTACAACTTGTTTCAAGAGACATCAGTGGAAGAGATCTTAATGCGCTTTGAGTTGTGTAAGAAACAATAAACAAGAATTTCTTGCTGAAAGGCTGTAACTTTTAGGTTTTTAAAATAAAAGCTGTCACGCAGTCTGGTGTGGGGATGTTTAGGCAGGAACTGCTATTGTTTGGACATTTTGTGGAAAGATGGCCTCATGAATTAAAATGGATGTCATAAAGTTTTTCATATTTTTTTCTTCCAGCTCATAATTTTATCTTAGTTTCTCTGAAAATCCCTAAAACCAAAGACAGCAAAACTCTCTGGAGATGAGGGTGGGGGGAGGATGGGGACAGGACATCCAAACCTTGCAGTCATTGAACATAGCGCTGGTATTTGGACTGTTTTTATTTCATTCATTAATAACCAGAGACTTAAACTTTCACTCAAACAAAATAATCCTACCTGTTCCAGACTTGCTCTGGTGTCAGTAGATGGTTTGCTCTTCCTCAGCTTGATTTCCATCGGTAACTTCTTGAATGAAATGATACCAATAAATGTACCACTTAATGAAAGAAAAACTCATTAGCTTATGTGAACTTAAAAGAACTTTTAAAAAATAATGCATGTATTCTCTGGAGACAGAACACTTCTGAGAAGGTTGTGTGGACAAAATATACATGGAAGGATGAAGCTCACAGGGTTCTGTGTGATGCTTTCTCTGTTTTCTTCCCCCCCATGTGTTCTGTGATCCGAAATTCAAGATATACCCACCATAATATAATTAACGTTGGAACCTTATCTCTTCTACTTCCTGGTGGTTTTTACGTTGCCTGTAAAGTATTTGTCACACAGGCCTGGTATTTTGCATTCAGTAAGCATCTTTTAGCTGATCTTTGTGTTTAATTTCTTCAAAGTCGACTCTGAAGTGGGGCAGTAACCCTTTTCTCTTGCCTCTTATTTGATAGCATATACTCCGGTGATTGCTGGGCACTTTTATCTGTGTGTTTATTGCTTCAGCCTTTCTTGAGTGCCTCTTTTTCTGCGGTTCTCTGTCTGCCTCTGGGTTTTGCTCCTGGGAAGCAGAATGCAGGATACATGTAATCCTGATACTGCCATTCCTTTTGAATTTTTGTCCACCTCTGCTTCTGAAATTATAAATTCCTTGGAGCAAGGACTAGTCTTATGCATACAAAATGATTTAATTCAGTTTGGGTTTAACAGGGGTAGAATTGAATTTGTCCTGCAAGAATAGAGATGGAAGGAAGTGCAGGGACATGCAGAGAGTTGGGGAATCATTGGGGATGTCTGCTAAGTCTCAGTTTCTTATAGATACACTTACATTGCTGTACTTTTGATTTTAGACTTTCAGAGATAATGCAGTGAGGGCCCTTGACTTGTTGCCTTCAAGATTGGTTAGGAAACTCAGCAGCTAAAAGATAATGGAAAGTCAGAAAAAATAATTATAGGGTAATATAGGTTAATGCCTGCCTGGAGCTGAGGAGGTCGTGATTAAGGTAGAGGGATTTTTGAATCCCAGTTTCTTCTTTGTTACGTGCGTAGACAGATATCTCTCTGGTGATAGTACTCCAGTGATTTTTACCAAATGATAGCATTTCATCATGTGTTCTTAAATAGCTGTGAGTGTTTTGAGGCACAATTTATTTACAGGATCCTTGCTTTTAATTTTTGATTGTGCTGGCTGTTGTCGTACTTTGACTAGCAGCGCTGAGAATTGAGCTGTGAATGGCTTTAGTGGGGATGACTTAAGATGAAGTTTCTGTGTTCCCAAGGAAGGAGATGGTGTCCTCGTGTTGCAAATGGGAAGAAAATGCTGGTTCTTCCTGTATTTTACCTAGGAACTTTTTCTTCCTTTTGCATTTTTCCCTCCTTCTCCAGAAGCAGGGGACAATAATTATGTTCTTTTAAACAATTAAAGATGCTACTGTCATTTTGCATTTTTAGATGTCAAAGATAAGCTGCCCACACAAATAGCAGATACTGTAAATTCCTCTTCATTCTTGCAGACACTGAAGTAATGGTGAAATCAGGTGGTTTTTTCTACGTTGGAATTTCTGAACTCCTAAGCAAACTTCCATCTGTCTGCAGCTACAAGTACTTACTCCCCAAACTTTACATGGAGGACACTTCCATCAGCCAGGTTGTGACTGCAAAACACTGCAAACCTCTCTTTATCCACAAAAAGCAGCAAGATGAGGTTGAGTGCCAATGTCCGCCAGTAATTTTAAGACTAAAACTGAAGAGGTTTAGGTTCACCTATCCACTTACTCTTCGGGCTCTTTGGGCAGATAGTTACAGTGGCTACACCAGGGTGTTTTTGTGCTGTTTATCCTGCAAAAAATGGGTAGCGATCACCACCTCCCTTCACATAGGTGAGCAAAGAGGTACGAGATGACTCGCAATGCGTAAGGGCCTCGGTTGGATTTGTCTTGGTTATGAACGGTTCCACATCTCATTACAAATCCAGACAGCCATCTGCTGCTCCTGAGGGGAAGGGGAAGACAGTCGAGATATTCAGCTGGGAGGAGTTATCAACACCAAGCAGGTTTTTAGGAAAATAGGTTGAGTTTTCTTGTGTGGGGTCTGTTGTGGCGTGTGCGTGCATCTATGTGCTTGAACTGGAGTGAAGAGAGAATTTCTCTGGCGGTGGTCCCTTCGGAATTACAGGGAACGGAGATACTTACACTGTCTGAATTGCAGTTAGGGTAATATGGGAGTTGCTTTGTAGAAGCAAATTATTTTAGGGATTTACTTTCTTTGAGAGCATGTTTAATTAATAGTTTGAGACAATAGAACTCTGCAGGGATCGTCTTGTTGAATGTAGGGAATTTTTCACATATAGTTGGTGAAGAATAGTGAGAGCAACAGGGCTGGAACTGGGTTTTATGCTCAGTTTTGCCTTTTGGCAATGTGACTGTGAAACTTCATCACTGGGAGCTTGGATTCAAGTGGAGACAGAAGGTAATCCTGCTGGCAGCTGCCCTTCTAGAGCACAGCTACTCCAGCTATGCCGCTTGCTGCTGCAAAATGTCTGGATTTGATGTTATTTGACAATGTTTCGTGCCTGTTGGCAGGCACTGTGACCAGGGCTTGCCTTAAAGTTGTGGCAAGGTCCTGTGAAAAGATTCTGGAAGCTAAGGAAGCAGAAGCCGTGGTGTTTGTTATTCCAAAGCAAAATCCAATTTAAGTGACAGTTAACTCTTCAGGACAGAGATTTCCTGATCTGCCCGTGGAAGGCACCTAGTGTACAAGGGCTGCTGTGGTCCAAATAACCCGGATTGTTGTCTGTGCTAGAGTTGAAGGCGTGGAACGAGTCTCTAATCACGTACACCACATGATAGCACATGTGACTCTGTTCTTGAAGATTGTTTTTTGATGTATGCTTCATTAAATCTGTTGAATTTTCACAGGTACTTTCTTGGATCATGGTGAACTGGTTAGGGCTTTGCTTAGGTTAACAGCAAAATGGCTGTGCTAACTTGATACCCATATAATTTAGAACGTAATACCTTGCTGAAATCAAATGTCTGCTTTGCCTGCTTTGTTTTGCAGAGATTTCTCTATAGTAAAGGGTTATCTTGGGGGAGGGGAATCCGAACATTTAATTTAATTTTCTGCTTTACATTGCCCTTTGAATATTCCTCCCGAGACAGAAGGAGCCTGAGTAGATTGGCCAAATTGGATATTTAAAGTTGGGTATTGGAAAATCCTTCTCTTGTACATGGGAGAAAAACCACCCTGAAATCTTCAGAAAGTTTAAGAATCTGCTTGCTGTGAATCTGTAGATTTTACTGTCCCTGATGGGCAGTTGCAAGGTATCTGGCTCTAGTTGGGATTGCACAAGCAACCTGACATGCTGGCTTTGGGATTTCTCGGTGGTATATCGTCTTTGTAGCCTGCTTCCTTGCTGTGATGCTTGCTCAGGAAGAGCAAAGATATTTTCACACTATTGAATTTGCAAATTTCAGTGCTTCAAGAAGACTTCAAGTATTTATATATTGTGCCCAAGTGTGTTTTGAATAGAGCTTTAATAGAGTTTTATTAGAGCCTAGGTTCTGCTTGTTTTCTTCCTCTTCCCTCTCCACCCCTGCTTTCCCCTTTGTGGTTTGCTGAGTTGGCGTGGCCTCTCTGCTTCTGCAGAACCAGTTGTGATGCTCAGAGCATTTCTGTAAATGAGTGAATCTGTACGTAAGGTACAAACCATATAATCTCTTCACTGTACCCTTCTCCTTGCTTGCTGGCACAATTCATTTCAACTGCTGATTGGAAACCTCCAAGAGCTGTTCCAGAGCACTGAATCTAGTGTTGCCTGTGTCTGAAAACTTGCTTTTAGGTGTATGCTGAAACAATTTTCAAGCTATCTTCTTTGCATGATGATCTTGTGGGTCTGCGATGAACAAACTGGCCTTTGTGTGCGGATATCATGTGATGCTGCGCTCCCTGCCATCAAGAGATCTGCTCTCGGATATTGTGTTACTCCTCTCCCTTTGTTAAGGGTAACTTTTGTTCTGGGGCAGTTGTTTTTATTGGGAGCATCTGTGTTACTTGTCCTGAAGCTGTGCTTTAGACCTTGATTCTGCGCTGGGGTGAATCTCGACTGTTATTAAACCTCAAATTAGCCCTTTGCCCTGCTGCCAACAGTGTGGCCTGGGGCCGCTTGGGTCTGTTTCTGACAGAAGTACTGAGCTTGGCACTGCAATGAGACATTGCTGCATCCCCTCTTTACACCTTTTTCCCTCTGAATTTAAGCCTTGGAAGGTCAGAGCAGGGGTGGGAGTGAAAGGAAAAGCCCTCCCAGGGGTCAAATGAGCCAGATCTTAGTGTGACTCTGAGCGCTTGCACAAAAACATTGATCCAGACGCACATCTGCGAAACAGAAGATAATTCTCCCAAGGTATTGCCAGCTCCAGTGGGGTAAAATTAAGGTTGCTTCTTCTAGAATCAAATATTTTGTTGGGAGTTTGTACCCCAACAATAAATTCCACATTAATGAAGCACTACCCTCTGCAAATAAAATCTGAGGAAAAACATAATTAGCTAACTAAGCCGAGCCACTCTGAAAGGCCGCCCTTCTTGCATTTATTTCTGTACCCTGAATCATTAATCGTCTTGGCTAAACGCCAGGTAAAGCATTAGCCAATCTGCAATTTCAATAGCTTTTTGCTTCCAATGCTAATGGTAGTAGCAATTCTAATGATGAATCCTTTACTACAAAAATAGTAGTTAAACCACGTAATCCTGTCTAATACTTGTGACTTCACATTCTTTCTTTACCGACTATTGTTATAGGAGAGGACTAAAAATAGTGCTGTAATCAGTTGATGGAACAACATATTTTAACCCCGGATCCAGTTGTTGGTGGCAAGCCTGTTGTTGACAGTGTGTGGTGCTTTTCTTATTGTCAGCTGGTAAATAACTTTTTTTTTTTCTCTCCTGGATGCTATATACATGTGTGCACACAGGGGAGGTATTTTTTAAATAACGTGTGAGCTGTTCAAACAAGATAAACACAGGCAGCATCCCACAGCTGAGTAGGAGGCATTTGTTTCCATCTGAAATTTGTAAACCTTTGGTTAATTTAAAAGGCTTTAACAACTTTTGAGTATATAAATCAAGTGCTACAAAATATTTAGGCTGTTCTACTAGCTATTTTTTTTTCCCTCTCTCCATTCTAAGGATGCTTTATTCAGGCAGCAGGCTGAATATTTTTGATGTTTCTTGTTCTTACTGCCTCAGTCCTGGTGTTCTTGTCGTAATGTTGACCTTTTTTGAGGAATGTTTTACTAGAAAATAAAGGAATTATTTATTTTTCTATTACAAATTGAGCAAGACTTAAAATGTGGAGGCCTAATGGATGGAAAGTTTACACAACACTTGCCTTTTCACGCTTGCAGAGTGCACGAGTTAAATATCCAAGTAATAATCACACTTTTGAGGTGCTCTAGGTAAGCACCCCTAATGTGCCAGTGCGAACAGGGGAGAACCTGGAATCTCTCATCTCTTGCCTTCTCACAGAAACAAACACTATTCATCCTAAGAGCTGGAAATTTTGACATTTTGATCTATGCTGACAGGTAGAATAGTAACGTGGTTTCCTGCATTACTCTGCAGGAGTAGAGAAGCAAGGCAAGGTGGTCCTGTCAAGCTTGTGCAGAGCTTAAATTGTTGGAGGTCTCCCTCTGGGCTCACCGGGAGCATGACCAGCATCAGCAAAGACTGAAGAGCGCGTCCTTCCCATGGATTTGTGGTCCCAGCACCCATCCCTTGCCCATGCTTCTGTTTGCTGGGGTGGCAGATAAGTTTAGGGTGCTTCACCCGGAATTCCTTATGGTAGCCCCTGTGGGATCCCCTGGAGCTGGGATGGCCGGTGGGACTGAAGGCTGCAGTTGATCCTGTAATTTACTGTAGATCAAAGAAATTTTGAAAGCAGCCATTTACATGTTCCAGTATAACGAAATCCCGCCTTTGCAGTGCCCATCCTACCTCGGCTTTAGCAGAAGTTGTCCTGGGGGTTTTGCCTCTTGGTTAGAAGTAGAATTGGGGGAGTGGAGGAGTGGGAGAGAAAGTGCTGAAATCTAAGGGAGGAGCAACTGGGGGCTAGATAGATCCTGGCGTAAGAAAGTGATGGGGAAAGAGAAAGGCAGCCTTTGAAATGGGGCCACATGGGGAGCGGTGTTAGGGAGGGGAAATGGAGAAACTGGAGAGCTGAGGCTTAAAGCAGCAGCCCTCTGGTTTGCTTTAGTTACCCTATTTAACATAATTGGCTTAATAGAAATAGATAGTTTAAACCCTCTTCAATCGCTGTTACTGCTACTAAATGCAGATATTGGATCTGTTTACTGTTGTCCAACATAAAAAAATAAAATGAAAAAAATAAGCCCTCAGGCTTCTTCACAGTGTACTTTTAGAGACAATTTTTTTAGATCATCAACTATAGTATTTCTCAGCTGGTTATTTCTCAGCTTATTTTTTTTTCCAAAGGACTTTCTAGTTTGTTTATTTGCTTGGTTTTTCTCCTGTATGTTTGGCTTTTTTTTTTTTTCCTTTGTTTAATTCCACCTGTCCTTTCTCTTACTGGGAAACATCACTTGCATAAGGAGGAAGAAAAAATCCTTTGTGATTAAGAGTGAAATTTAGCCTTTGATAGTTCTGCTGTGTGTCTGTCTAGGTGAATATAAATTCTACATAAACAAGGATTCCTTAGTATATAAGGCTAGTGTACAATCCCCTGAGACTCCTGCAGCCCATGAAATGTGATACAGTATTGCACTTTGAATTCATATGTAAAGGTCATGTTAGCAACCGTATTTGCTTAATATAAGGTGCAGTATTAATACTGATTATTGACATTAATATTTACTTAAAATTACAATTCAGCTACTTTGCTGGTAGCTGTCAGTTTGGGAAAAAAACCCTTGGATTATTCCAGAATAAAAAATATCATACTGGAAATCCAGAAGGTAAATATACTGTTGCTCTCCTGTTAATTTGTTAGATCCTTCAAATCCCTGTTTAGTAATGGTAAGGACAGTTCAGGGCCCCATTTCCTGTTAATTTAACTGTCTGCAGAATTCTTTTTGACAAGTGCCATTTAGCCCCGTGGGCCTTATTGTTTGCTAGGTTAAAATTAACTGGAGTTTCCAGTACCACCAGTGCAGTGTGTCCTGTCGGGTTCTTGGGGTTATCGCTCCATTCTGTGGGCACGCTGATGCTTTGGCAGGTTTCTCTGCTCATCCTTTGCTGCGTTGCAGCTTTTTTGCACTGGGAACATCAGACCCTGTTTTGGGATGACTTGTTGGAGGCAGAACAGGAGAGGTTTGGTTCTGGTTTCTGGCTGGAAGTTGTTCCCTCCACTCTTGTCCTCTCTTGTGGGTATTTCAGCCCCTTGGGTCTTTGGTGGGATGTTTGCCTGAGTCTGCTTTGCTCCTCTATAAGAGAACTTTCAAAACTTTTAAATACCAGCTGTATGTGTGACAGTGTGTTTTGAGAGGGACTCCATGACAGGGGAAATGGTCTTGCCTGGGTTTGTGGTGTGGTAGCTGAGCAGCAGGCCCAGTAGCAAACAGTACCAGTGCCTAGAATGTCTTTACCTGCTGGAGTATTGCTTTCTCTGTTTCTGATGCAGCTGTGTACGTTCAAAAGCGTTCCAGATACAGACAAGGACTAGTGTCTCTGCAGCTTTGGGACCTGCAAAATGTTTGCTTCTGAGTTGTTGTCACTGAGTTTCAAGATGGTGAGGCCCTTTTTTTTTAAAAAAAAACAAAAAAAAGGAGGTTGAGTTTTGAAAGCAGGCATTGGCCTAGAGAGAAATCACTTTGCGTTGTTGTAATCTGAAGTAGGTGAGAGCAGAAAGCATTCTGTGTTTTGTCATCTCTATTTAAGATGGTGGGTATCTGCTATTGAAACTTGGGAAGGCCTCAGTGTGTATGAGGCCAAAGGTTTTTATTCAGGAGACTAAAATCAGGTTTGGAGGTCTGACCTGGAGTGACTGTGTAAGGAGTGATACAGCAGTCTCTTGCTTTATCACATGTTTTTCAGAGCAAAGGTGAAAATTGATTAAGAGGAAGGCTTTTGAGAGGCTGAATTGACTTCAGCCTCAGCGAAGCGAAGCCATCAGTGGGTTTACTCCAGTTTCTCAGTGTGGCTGGTAGTTAGTGTGCTGGGCGAATCCGTGAAGGCAGGAAATTATTTCTGAGTCAGTGAAGTGGCTGTGAGCTGGAGTGTGTTATAGTGACATACATTCATATATTAGCGTGCGTGGAAATTACTTTTCTTGAATGAGATACTCATTAATTGCAGGGAGATTTACATAATTCCTGAGTGCATACACAGCATTTACTGTGAAGGGGAGAAATGTTCTTGTGCAATGAGATCACTTTGTAACTCTCAGCTGATGTACAGAGCCTTGATTTTCTTAAGCAGGTTTCAAAAGCAAGCTGGCTGGTTTTCTGCCTTATCGGAAAGAACGAGTACTCGTGACAAGAAGGTGGGGAGGTCCGCTCTTGGTATTTGGTGAGGATGTGCACTTTGTGTTCTTCTTTGCGTGCCTGGGAGAGGCTGAAATGGGGATGCAACCAAGGGGTGCTGCTGGCTGGGAGCAGGAGTCAGGTTTTGTTGGATCACTTCTGAAGCAGTTGGGACTACAGCTGACTTCTCTTCCTGTTGTTTCTTGTGATCTCTTCTTCCTCCGAGGAACCAGGTTGTCACGTCGTATCCACATGTCGGGGCATCACTCCCTTGTGCAGCCAATTTATCTTGACGTTGTCTTCTGGATTTCTTTCAAAACTCTGCTTCAGTAGTGAACCAGATTTTATGGTAATCAAATCTCATTGACATTAGTGCTCATCTGTGAAGAAGTTCTTTCTCTGTGGACCTCCTTGTTTCTAGCGTTTACACCATCGTGACTCTGCTCTACGTGTCTGTGTTCATTCTAGGCCAGAGAGAGCTGACAGGAATAGATCCTGATGAGGTGGAAGATCTTCTATATCCTTTAATTACCATTTCAGAGTATCGCCTGCCTTTCGGAATGCTAAGGTGCAGGAAGTCATGACTTTGGCTTCATGTTTGGCTGTTTCAGAAGCTATTTGTTCTTCTTTCAAAGGGAAATGAAGGAGCACTCTGATGTTTGTGCATCCTGTGTAAGAGAATGAGATGAAGAGGTGTTGCTATTTAATATTACAGAAATGGGGAAATGAGAAGAGAACCTTTTGGGTACAGTCATTGAAAACTGAGCGATAAACTGGCCTGTATTACAACCAGATACAGCTATCAGTGGAGATAAAAGAACTATGTGACTGAAGGGGCCTCAAAACCAGTGATTATGCACAGTTTGAGTGTACGGTGCTGAAAAGTCAGGCACAAAGACCTGATTTAGAAAATGGTTTTATCCATAATTGTTAGGATTGATGAAAAAGAGATGATTAGGCATGCGACTTAAATATCTGTAATGAATAATTTCTTCTGTTACCTGACATCTGATAGCAGAGAGAGAAGGCAGTATGATTTATTTCTGCTTTTGACAGTGACTGGGGTAAAGTACATTTGGGAAGGAGTTGGAGGCAGCCCATTTCTGCTGTGTATCATTTAACAGGGGAGGCTAGGGTGGCAGTTTGCAATCCGAGACATGTTTGAAGGACAGCTTCCTTCAGAGCCTTAAGAGAGGAGTGAAAAAAACCCAAAAAAACCAGCGCTCCATTAGGTGTGCATTTAAACCAACCAGGTATGAAACAGCTGGAGTGCACTTTGCTTTCACATTTGTCCTGTTGTTTTACCCTTTGCCACTCTTATCTTGGTCTCTGTGTCACCTCTGTGGTTATCAGCTGTCATGGCATTGTTTGAAGGCGAACGTGCTTCTCCATGTTGGAAATGGACAAACGGTGAACACTAAGGAGAGCTATGTGTGCTTACCGGACTGTAGCTCTTAGAGAAACAGGAATTGCTAAATTGTTGTGGCTTCTGTTGGAGGATCATGAACTTGCATTGAAGGCTTTGGCTGTGCTGGAGATGGTGGTGTTCGTAGTTACACCAGCTCTAGCTTCTCCACTGAGAATTCAGGCCAGCGCGGGAGCATGGCTTCGCACGGGGATGTAAATCACATATTTGCACTGCTGCAATTGATTTAACAAGATGATAACACATTTTTCTACTGAAGGCAAACACTTGAACAAGACGTGTGAAAATGTTCTTACATCTAATGTGAACAAATGAAATGTATGATTCTAGCGTTTTTAAAATGTTTGGTGGAGTAAGGATGGCCATGTAACCTGCTGAAGTACCATAAAGAAAGGCGAGAGAGGGGCTGAGGAGTAGAGTTCATTCTTGTTTAGAAACCATCTGCGTGCTCTGTGTGGGGTTTCACCAGGGCTGCCAGTGCGACTGGAACTGCGAGGGGAGCTCAGCCTGGCAGCGGGGAGTTGGTAGGGCTGGGCTATGACCAAAACAAAATACTACTGTCTCTTAATATCCTTTTGATTTATGCTAGGAACACAATGATTATATCTTTCTAACAGCTTTGTTTTGAGGTTCCCATAGCACCACATCAACCTTTGGGAGTTTATTTGTTTTGGTGAAGTTGGGGGGATGACATTAGGCAGCCTCGGTTTCTCCACCAGCGCTTTCCACAGCACTGCAAGTCCTGGAGCTGTGCCATTGTGGCTGCATCTGTGTTTTGCTGGGAGAGAAACGAACATCACCTACTCAGTCTCTTTGTATAGCTTCTCTATTCCTCAGATGTCTTGTTGAAATAATAATTTGCTTCTCTTCAGCTTTTGTGGCTTAGGGGTTGCAGCACTTTCCATGAGTTCAGTTTGAAATATTTAATGGAATAATTTGGTCTTATTAACTTCTGTCTTCCATGAGGCAACCAAAGATATCTTTGCTGGCAGATCAGTGATGGAGTTGACAGTACAGGAAAGTCTTTGGTGTTGCCCGGTGCTGTGGTTTCTGGAAGGTGCTGTCCTGTTTTCACTCCGTGTTCGTGGCTGATGTGATAAGCGTGGCAGCAGAACGTGGCAAGACTGAGGCATAACTGAAAATAACTCTGAACAGAGATACAGTAATAAGAGGATATCTTATTTTTAAACTGGGATTCCGAGTGACTGGCCATTGAGGATTTGCGATTATATATAAATATGTATTAGATAATTTAACAACGTTAGCAATCTTTTTCAAAGTAGTATTTTCACAGAGTAGTAGAAGAATTCAGACCAGAGGGGGGACTTCTGGAGGTTATCTGTGGTGCATCCCTACATTTGATACTCTTGGATGAGGTCTGTTGAATCTTTTCTTAAAATAGAAATAAAACGTAATCACAACAAAGTCGTGACTTAGTTCTGCTGAAAGTCGTGGCAGGAGTGTCAGCAGTCAGGGTTAAGGTCAGTGAACACGGTGTAACTGTTCACAGCACTGGTCACTGACAGGGTGGTTAGCGTCTAACTGTTTTGGGTTTTTTTTTTGTCCTATAATTCACCCACCAGGTATTTCTGAGTTCTTTCCCTTGGCCTTGAGGAGGCTGCATCCATATCACCTACTGTGTCTTCAGTGGTGACATGATGAACACTGCGTGTTGGAAAGAGCCCGTAAAGGACCGCACTGAACAGAGCGTGTGGGTTACTCAGAAATAAGCGTTTTACAAACTATCACCCCTGCTGTAGCAGAAAGGTGTCTTGGATCTGTCGGGTTGTGCAGGGATGAAGTAAACATTGAGTAGGAGGTGTGTAGTATTGCTTGTGTGCCATGGTAAGTGTTTGTGGCTGGTGTAATAAGCACTGCTTTGATACAGGTGTGTTATCTGAGGAGGGCAAGAATTTAGTCAGAATCCTAACCCATGGTTGAACTTCTGTGCTTTGTCCTCAAGTCCATAGTTGGTTTATTTTCTTTGCTTCGGTGTGTACGTGCAATGGCCGCATCTGTAAGGACTTGCTTGGATGAGATTTGGGAATGAAAATCAGAAGTGTTTTCTTGCATTTTCAACATATCTGATTTATTCAGCTAACAGATTTACATTGCTGCTTTTTTCCATTCTAATTGAATCTGTTTTCATCAAATCGTGATCCAAAGCAGAAAATGGCACAACTCCCCAAGTAAAGGTCCTCCAGGTGAGCCATGCCGGTGTCACCTCCTGGGGCTGTCCCCTTGCTCCCGCAGTGGCTGAGCTCTGCCCTGCGTGACTCTGGAGGGACGGCTTCACTATTGCCCGTCCCCTGGTAGTGGGTTGAGCTGTGCCTTTGGTGGCAGGTTTTGGGGTCCCCAGCATGGAGCTGTGTGTCGGCCGTGCCATGCACCAGCAACCTCTCAGGAATGAGGAAAAGGTGGTATCCCATCAGGGGTTTTTTTAGGGTGTTTTGCACCCCAGTTTGTGCTTTTGGATTTCCAGTTTGAGGCACTGTTGTGGGTATCGTAACTAAAATTGGCAACCGATCTTATGGCATCGCTTACTCTCCCTTTATCCCCTGCCCTCATTTCAAATAGTGATATTTTTGCTTAATTTGCTTTTTTGTTTCTACCATTGTGCTTTTCATATCGGTGTAACTTGAATATAAATCTTCCTGGTTTAGATGAGAGTTTTAACTTGATTTTCACCTGAAAGGACATGATGCTGACTTGCTTATGCACAGACTCCCTCACCTGAAACCATGTGACTTACTGTGAAATATTTGTCTTTGCAGTACACTTAGCAAAGGCAGTTGTGTTAGGCTTCGTACGTCTTAAAAGTAATTGCTAGTGTTTCCTTTTTTGTGCGTGTATAAATCTAACGCTATAAATGTTGTAGCTTCTGGAAACCTTAAAGGTAAGTCATCTTTTAGAGCTCAATAACCTTGTTATATGCTGTAATATGGAATGTAGCTCTCAGCCTCTATCAGAAAAAAAAGCTATAAACTGTGGTTATCATTAGAAAGAAACCAAATAGAAGCATTTCCTCATGTCTTTATTTTTCTTACCCATCTATAAATAGGTGCGTTCCATGGATGAACTGAATCATGATTTTCAAGCGCTTGCTCTGGAAGGACGGGCTATGGGTGAGGTAAGTGAAAGGCCTGTAGAAAAAAAGAATATATATATTTTGGGGGGGAGTAGGAAAATAAATAACAGTTTTGAGGCTGGTGGAATGATTCTGAACTTGAGAGTTCTCCATTATGGCTGTGAAGCTTGCGTGTGTGTGTGTGTCTGTGTGTGCTTTAACAAAATAAAAACCTGTCAGGCTGGAATACATCTTAGTAGGAGGAACAGCTAAGCCCTCCACCTGTTGTATCATCAAAGAGTAAAATGGTGGTTGTAAAAGAACTGTTAGAAATATGTCTTGTGACATGTGTTACAATACTTGTAGCATGTTTATTTTGGGATCTAGTGATCTCAGACCCCATAATATTGTGGGTTTAGTTGTCTGGCATTGTCTGCTGCCCTGTTTCCACTCCTGGCCACCTTTTGCCTCTTGTCACAAAGCACAGGACTGTGTGTAATGTGCAGAGTAGCTGGGCAGCGTAATCAAGGGCTGCAGAAGTGACAAGTGCTTTGGACAGGTCAAAGGACTGGGCAGGGAGCTGCCAGATAATGGGCTCTTCAGTTCTAACTTTACAGAAACCTGGGAGAGTTATTTTAATCTCACAGCAGAGTAAGAAGGTGGCAGATTTGGAGGAGATGGCCATTGGTTTTCTTTGAAAAAAGAGAAATTACTTCTTTTTAGGGTGACTTGAAAGAATAGCAAGTTGCTGTAGCTGTCTGTGTTACGTTCCTGAACCCTGGATGTCAATGCTTCTTTTCCTTGCCTCGTTCCCTTTTCCTTTATAGTCAGTCCCTTCAGAGGCTTGTGGAAGAACGGGGATGAGAAAATCATGTCTTGTAGGAGGATAATAATGTGCAGCAGGTCAGCTTGATACAGGTCTGGTGTTTTGGAGAGCCTTCCCTTTTGCATTCCTGTCTGTCAAGTTCAGACTAGTTTATTTTCTCCGTGTTTAGTCCATCCTATTTCTGTTACCTGGTTTACGAGACAGGTTAAAAAATCCGTAGAAGCCCAAAATCACTGTTTTGGAGAAAACAGCAAACCAGGACTGTTGTGTGGTGGGTTTCTTAAGAAGATGCCCCCTCTCAGGCAAAAGACCTCAGGGAGTTCCCAGTGCTTGCAGCAGAGCTTCTCTTGAAGATCGTAATACTGAGTTACATTTTAATTTGACAGTACTTGATAGGAAAATCTCTGTTTCTCTAGGTTATATTAACCTACATTAAGACTATTGACTAAGAGTAGCTGAAAATGATTTACAAAGGGGAAAACATGACATTAAAAATCCATCTAAAGGTGGTGAAAAACAGCTGATGTGATTCCATGTGAAGCATGCCAGTGGAATGACGGGGGTGTGAATGTTCTGTGAATATTACTTTTTAACACCTCACTTGGGCAAGAGTTAATTTTCAGATCTAGAGCACACAGAGGCTTTGAAAGGCCGTTAAAAGTAAGTACAGCACTTGTTTTGTGCTTAAGTGGCATTAGGTCATGTTAGCTTAAATGCCCAAAGGCATTCTTAAAGATGCTGATTTTTACCAGCTCTTGGTTTGTTTAGTCATTTGTTGAGAGAAGTGAATTTGGGTTTGGTTTTTTGGAGGATGTGATGTTTGCCTTCCAATGGTGACTCACTGCCCCCCCCCCCCTTCTTCTTCTTCTTCTTGTAACTGTGAAAAAAAAAATTGGAGATGGCATCCTTTTGTCACTGGGCTTTTCTGCACACCGGGTTGTGCATGTTTTTCCAGGAAAGGTGACATTTCACCCTTCTCTTCTCTTCTCTTCTCTTCTCTTCTCTTCTCTTTTCGACACTATTTCTTGTTTCTCTTGGGTTTATTCTCCCTCAGTCCTGCAGTTTCCTTTCTGTGTCCACTGAATTTTCTCTGTATTTCCGAAGATATTTCAAGATACATCCAGCTGACCGATTTAAGGAACTATGTAAACTGAGATCCCCGCAGGATATGCGTATTGATTTACAAGACTGAGTTCTTCAACTATGGGCTTTGATTTTGTGCAGCATGCCCTGCTGCAAGGCACTGATGGTTTCCACCCCTCCTCCCACTCCCGGCATGTGAAGGAAACTCATCGAGAAAGTCAGTTTACTAAGAAAAAAATAAAGTCTGAAATAAATGAAGAAAAGAGAGAATTTGATTTGTATTTCTTGATCTTATGTCTTCTGGGCCTTACTTGCGGGAAGTGTCAATAGTCTCATTCTTTGAGTTGATAGTGAAAAACCTGGAGGAGAAAGATGAGGAAATTAGTGTTTATGCATTTAGTGTCTCTTTTTATCTTCTTGTTTTCTTGCTTCTTTGTAAGCAACATAATAATTTTAGTGATTTAAGGAGTTTGTGCCTTTGAAGATATCAGAGCTCTTTTTTTATTGTTGTTTAAGGGCACTGTCAAACAATTGAATCTCTCGTCTAGATTTTGGCAGCAGGATAGATAATATTTGGTGATGAACAGATATGCTAATCTGGGAAAATTAAGATTATTAAAAACCACAACTTTCATCTGCCTTCTCTTTCCATCTTCAAAATCCCACCCTCCCCACTGTAACCAGCCTTGTACCCTCCTAAATTGTGGCGCGAGTGGAAGTGCAATACTTTCTTAAGCGTGAGAGAGAAAAGAAGAGCCACAGAAACCCTTTTTGCCTTGCTCTAAAATGGAAAAGATTTGGGCTGTTGATAGTGAACATGGTCGATAATGTCCAAAGTGGCCTTCTGAACGAAGCATTTGTTCTCCTCCCCTTTTTTAGCGTTTTTCCAGGTGGTTAGCTTTAACAAAGGAAGTAATTGTGGAGCCTCAATACAACACATGTCAGCTGAATGAAGTCTTCACTGGTTTTGTATCAAACTCCCCTTGTCAGCATATGTCAAACTGGAAAGGAATAAAAAGCAATGGTGTCTAACAATTGGTGATGAGGGAGAATGGTGCTTCCAAAGTCTCTCGTAGGGGCCAGATGGTTTTGCTGCCTTAGCACATAGACCAGGACGTGTGTCCCTGCTGCTTGTGCCGTCTTCGGAGGACTTTGATCACAGCAGCGATAATCAGCTGAGGCTTAACATGAGCTATGTGAGTTCTCTTGCTTTTCCGGCCTTCAAGACAGAGGAGCTGGGTGTCTGCTTCTTTTTGCTTAAATCCCATGTGTGTGCAGCTTTGCAGTATCGAATATTCACGCAGCGTCTTTTTGGGATAGGGGACAGTGCAGAGAGACTGTGAGGTGGCATTTGGCCTTGTCGTCATGCGTTATGTGCATTTTGAACTGCGGCAACATTTTTGATTTGGTGGTAGGTTGTGCTGGGAGATGAGCCTGCGTCTAGAATAGAAGAGCAGCTGGGTGAGTAGCTAGTTGTAGCTTAATCCAGGAGGGTGGGAGGAGGATGGAAACATGAAGCCTGTAGGCAACTGGTAGGTCCCTAACTTCAAAAACGGAAGGAACTGGATGAAAAATTTTGAAATATGAATATCTGTATGAGATTCAATAAAGCCAAGTGCCGGGTCCTGCACTTTGGTCACAACAACCCCCTGCAACGCTACAGGCTTGGGGGAGAGTGGCTGGAAAGCTGCCCAGCAGAGAGGGACCTGGGGGTGCTCGTTGACAGCCGGCTGAACAGGAGCCAGCAGTGTGCCCAGGTGGCCAAGAAGGCCAACGGCATCCTGGCCTGCATCAGCAATAGTGTGGCCAGCAGGACTAGGGCAGGGATTGTCCCCTTGATACAGTTGGTTGGGTCCTAGATAAGGCCTTGTCTCTCTCTCTTAAGTGGGGGGGTTGTTATATTGGGTTTAGGCATTCTTGGATCTGGTTTTAAAACCAACCAAAAACCATTAAAAAAAACCCCCAACTGCTTAAAACCCCCACATGACTGCTTTCCCTGCTAATGATGCCTTTACTGTGTTCTCATAAATTTATGATTCATTGGCAGCTGGGCTGGGGAGTATTGACCGTTTTTGAATAATGTTTCTGTTCAGTTTTTTTTTACTTACCTAGTGCTGGCAGCTTTAGGAACGGGGGGATTGAAGCCGTGCTTGTGAAGTGTGATGGTGCCACAGCAGCTATGCTGGCACGTCGGGATGGCTCCGTGCAGGGTCTGAGAGCACCAGAACCAGCGCAAGAGCTGAGCAAGAACACACCAGGGGATGGTGAGGTGGCTGCTGGCAGGTGCCGAGAGGCAGCTTACACCTGTGGGGTCACTGAAAAGCAGTTAGACGGTCTAGCAGCTTGCCATCCTGCAAGACAGAGCTTTTTTCTGGGCTACCAATACCCTTTTAGAGGCCAGTTTAACTCTCAGAGCTGTCAGAAAGCTGCCTGTTCTTTGGGATGGGACAGCGAAAGCCATGGTTGTGACAGCAGTGAGCTATGACACCCTACAGCTGCTGGTGGCTCTCCAGCTGGGATTTCTCGCTGTGTGCGCAGCCTCCCTATCTTGTTTGGTTTTTAGATGGCAACGTTTTTTTAGGGTAGATAACATCTTTGTGTTTGTAAACTTGCAGTGTTGCCCAAATGGGACTTGTAAATACATGCTCTGCCTTCTCCTACCTGTTACTGCAGATAAACCGGGTTCTCCAACTGCACAGATGGCTTCTTTTATCTTAATATTTGCCTTGTCTGAAGGGGATCAGTTTTCTTAATTTGTCTAATTCGTAATCCCATCTCAGTGGGATCTATATGCACAAGCTCTGCACTTGTTGACTGTAGAATTCCTTCTGTTGATGTGTAAGTCGTCCCTTCCCCTCCTCCCCTGCTAAATTGAATATTGGCCTAACTCCGTAAGTCCTCTGTAAGAGGGCTTAGAAGGATTATTTTCATACTAGATAGGGTCAATTTTAATGAGAACAGGGAAACAAATAAACTAGCCTAGTTCTAAAATGCTGCATGTTCTTTTTTAATTTCCAACCTGAAGAACTGGATGATATTAACTTAAAATAATTTTGGGGTTTTTTTTTTTCCGTTGCAACTGACAACTTCCCCTGAGGAAAAAATTGTTGTCTTGGTGGCCTCTTGCTTAATTCAGTGCAGATGATTACTGCTTGCTAAACCTCTAGGTTTGGTTGGAGCAGTACTTGACAGAAGAAGGACCCCCTGTTGCCATCTGTTAATGTTGCCTTTTGGTTTTCCCCCTTTCCAGTATCTGTAAATTAATCTGAAATCTGCATGTAAAAGAAACATTTCTATTCTGTTTCTTTTTGCACATGGTACAGAGCTTGTAGTTGGAAACTTTATTCTTCTTTAGAGGAAAATACTAAAGTATAGGGGACAAAGTTGTTTCTGCACTGAGGGGGTGTGTGTGCACGAGATAGTGAATATTAGGATTTTTTTCTAATCCTTGTCTGTGATTCATTGTAAAACCGTAAGAAGGTATTTGGGTGCAGTTCTTCAGGATCTAGTTGGTAAGTGGATGTGTTTTGACTTTTAAGAAAGGGCTAGAGGGTAGATGAAATTAAATAAAGGGATAAATTAGTATCCAGTCGCCTTTCAGCCAGGGGAAATGCTCTTGCTGCCTTTTGCGGCAGTGACCCAGTGTGCATGGTCAGGAAAATTGAAATATTTATTTAAATGAGCAAGCAGAATACACAGAAAAGCTTGCTCTGTGTATCCCACTTCATAAGACAGCTTGGTGCCGTGCTTGTGGATGCCCCCTCCCTGGAGGGGTTCAAGGCCAGGCTGGATGAGGCTTTGGGCAACCTGGGCTAGTGGGAGGTGTCCCTGCCCATGGCAGGGGGTGGCACTGGGTGGGCTTTAAGGTCCCTTCCAACCCAAACCATTCTGTGAATGGAAACGTCTTGTAAATTTTAAAATGGTGGAGACAAAAAATTTTCTTGCCACTGTTTTAAAATGTTGAGATCACCCGTTGCTGTGACTGCACTTACAGGGCAGTTGCTGGGCTCTGTGCTGTCCTTTTCTGTGCTGGTTTACAGATGCAGATTTCCTCTTAAGTTTGCATTATACTTGATTTTTCTGCTTAAGTTCCATTTTGCCTTTTACCTTAAAGCAGAAATAAATTTCCTAAGTTTGGAGTTCACCGTTCCTTCCTTGTGTATATCAGAAAGACTTATTAACATCTTGGAAAATCAAGAGCTTATGAAAGGAGTTTAATTTTCTTGTAGACTAGAGATTGCTTTTTCTTTGAAAAGAAAATATCCTGCTCCCTTTCCTGTCTCCTTTCTGCAAGCCCATGCCCCTTCTCACACTTTATTTGAGGTGTGACTGCCAAACAGATTGTGTCCTTCTACGCTATAAAGTATTATCGGAGGAAATTATAAGTGTTTAGTTGCAGCGAAAATTTAGTTTCATCAGTCCGTATCACTTCTTCAAAATTAATTGAAATGGAATGAGGAGGAGAGTCCATCATTTTTGCCAGGGTGGCCGCAGCAGGAGTGAAAAAGCTGCAGTTTAAGAAATAGGGGAATGACAAAAGCTTAAAAAAATGGCAACACATCTGATGTGTGTTTCTGTTGATGAATACTGGGGAGCCCTGACTTGGCTTTCACCTCCTTAACTTCACCGCACAGTGCAGGTGGAGGACCAGGCTGGTCACTGTGTTTTGAAGTGAGCTTTGCTGATGGGAATCACTTGTCCTTACAGTTGTCGGGTTATTTTTGGATTATGTAAGAGGGGGGTGCAGTATGAATTTTCCTGCTTTTATCGTTTAGTTGAGAGAATCCTGAGCAGTCCTATGCTGTGTTTCCTATGCAATGATAAATCCTAAAGTCACCAACACATTTCTAAAAAGCGTGTAATGTGCTGATCTCTTGTGATGCTTCTGGTGCTGATTGCAGAGAAGGAACAACTGTATTTTCTACAGTGTTTTCTAATCAGAGTTAAAAGAACAAGTTGAGTCTTGTTCTCTCAGTAGGAAGAAAACCCAGAGGTAGTTTAGCACTTGGATTAAAATGCATTCTTCAAATTTTAACATTTTGAAGGATCTGGGTGGACATGACTTGCTGCTGAAAAAAAGATTGAAACTAGAATGGGATACCTTGTAGAGAAAACAGACAATTAGATGGTCTTGCTTGGACAGACTGTGTGAGATCCAGAGTTTGTAGGTGTGGACGGTGTGCTGAATATTGAAGAACTGGTGAAAACAGAAGTTTGGCGTTTCCGTACTGAAAAATCCTGATAATCAAAGCCAGTATTTTGAATTAATATTTGATTGTAGGGAAAGAAAGGAGAGAGTTCTTGGACAGAAGGAAGAAATTCTTTACATGAGGCGGGTGAGGCAGTGGCCCAGGTTGCCCAGAGAAGCTGTAGATGCCCCATCCTTGGAGGGGTTCAAGGCCAGGCTGGATGAGGCTTTGGGCAACCTGAAAAGATGTTTGTGCTTGTCACAGGAGGGGTGGCTTAGATGGTCTTTGAAGGTCCCTTTTCAACCCAAGCCATTCTGTGATTCTAGAATCCACATCTGGAATGAATACGGTAAAGCAGGGCAGGTGCAAGTCCTGCCTGTCCCTGACACTTTCTGTACCTGCCCGAGGGACAGCCCAGGTGCTGGGGTCCGTGTGTCCAGGCAGGGTTCAAGCACATGTACCTTTGAAGGTCTTGGGAGCGTGCTGCATTGTGCTCGGGCTTCGAAGGTGGATGAGCTCTTCTTTCTCATCCTTAGTTTGAAAACTAATGTGAAGATTTTTGCTTTTGAATTAGTAGCAGGAAGGCTGTTGGAAGAGGAGGTTAGGGTGGGGAAGTAAGTTATACAAGTGTATACTTTCAGTAAAAGAAAGACTGCAATTTAATTGAGCAATCTTAATCCGTAAATAATTTTGGTTTTTTTAGCACTGTGGCAGCAAATAGCACATGCACACACACGCTCACAGTGTCTTCAGCCTTGCAGGAGGATCTTGGATGGTTTGGAAGTGACAGCCTCTGTGCTGGAGCTCCTGGTGTGCCTGGCAGGAGAGGAGTGTTACTGGCACACCTCATCCTAAAATTTGACCTGCTCTGTGTTATTCTGAGATGTTGATTCAACGTCTGTAGGTGAGGTTTGCTTTGTTTTACATTCCTGTGTGCTTGTAGAGACAATATGCAGGTGTATGCATAAAAGTTTTGGTTCAGCTGGAAAATTCCTCTGCGCCAGCTCTTGTTCAGGGCTCATGATAGCAGCAGCAGTGGCCGAGGAGCTGGGAGCTCATCCGCTGCCCTAAAACTTCCCTGTCTGTATACAACTCGAGGTTTGACCCGGAGCCCCTGAAGCAGCCGTGCTTCTGCTCCC
>VZTO01005449.1:0-17814 GCA_013400615.1 Syrrhaptes paradoxus | reverse complement strand
GTCTCTCTCTGTCCCCAGTGCCACCACCCCTGCAGCTGCAGCATCAATTCTTCACGTCCCACCTCGGAAGGAAGCGAGCACCCCCGTAAATTATTGCGGGGTGCAGCGCTGAGCACCCCTCTGCCACCATGCAGAAGCAAAGGTCCCTGTGCTGAAAGGGACAGAGGCAACCCCAAGGTATGACAGCCCCGTGGGACCAGTGCCCTCCAGTTTGAACCAGCACACGCATGGCCAGGACTACTGGGACCTGCAAGTCCTGCTACGAGGACCACGTAGGGTCGTCTTGCCAGAGCAGTGCCAGGCTGGGTAGCGGCAGAGCCAGCTCACGGGCATGGGTCTGCGGGGTCACCATAACGTCTGGTGCCTCGGTTTCCCCACCTGCCTAAAGGTGCTTTTGCACAGCTCCAGGACTCAGGATGGCAGCACAAAGAGAAGGGAAAACCCTCCCCTCAGAGGCTGCCGTGTTTTTGGGGTGCATTCACCCAAACTTCTCAATGTTTCCATCTTCCCTGCTGCCTAGAGGGTCCCTCTTAGAGGGGGGACGTCCAACACTGCGACAGGACAAGGACCGGGTCAAGGATCTGCAGAAACTCTTACTGAAGCTAGTGCCTTCCCGAGTGCGTCTCCCGAGCTCCCAGCCGTGGTTCCTCTGTTTCCTGCCGAGAGAGGACACAGACATCAGGGTGCCAGAAACGAGGCACCTCTGTAAGACCTTCTCTGGGGTCACCTAGAAATTTCTCACTCTTACTGCTTTGCTTGAAAATTAAATGGATGCCCAACCCAGAGCACCCCAGAGAAGGGCACATGCGCCCTGGCAGCTTTTGCAGGGCTGCAGGAATGTCTTTTTAAGAGCCTGGATCGAAGGTGTCATGCCATCACCAGCGACCACATGTCCCTGCTGCAGCACAGCACATCTTCACGGGGCATCTTAAACCCCCAGACTTGCTTCCCCTCCTCTAAACAAGGGTTTTTCTATGAATTGAGGTCAGGATCCTCATTTCCTGGGGAACACGAACTCATTTCAGTAACAGGTTTTCTAACAGGTTCAGCAGGGTGAGAGATGAAAGCACTTGGGGGTTTAACACGCTATCCAAATGCAGCGCAAACATTTCTCTCCCAGATTTAGCCGAACAGCTTCACACATACCCCCGCCTTCCCTCAACGCAGGTGCAAATCCTTCCCGCAACTCTTTGAAGCCACGGCACCTCCAAGAGGTAATGGCACAGATCCCGGGCTCCTCCCAGATCCACCAGGAGAGGTCTAACCCCCCCAAGCCAGCCCCTCATCCCCCTGCTACACGCATCCAGCAACCATCACCTCCCTGCGCCCCTTCCTCACGCAGTAACTCCATGCGCGGGTGACACACAAGGGACAAAAAACATCTGGGTGTGCTGGACACAGATCTCACAGCCTTGGCCATCAAAAGATTTGATTTTCCCGTTAAGTCTCTGCACGGCAGCAGAGCGAGGGGGTGTCCCGCCGGGGACCACTGTGCGCCCGGGGGCTGGACGTACCCATCATGGTGTCGGTCCCGCTGATCGGGGGCGTGTGACTGGAGACACCGTATGGCGTGGAGGCAGAGGAGAAGCCAGACACTGAGGGGAGTCCGCCGTTGACCTCTCCTGAATGAAGCTGGTAGTTCTGGTAGAGAGGGGGAGAGGGGTGAGAGGTGCCCTCCAAAGGCTGCCGGGCTGCGGCGGCCGGACCGGGACCCGGGTCCCCCCCATTGGCAGCTGTCCCAAGCCAACAGCTACAGGACGAGGTGACAGCCGGCCGAGGGGACCCCCCCGCCCATCCGCGGGGCAGCACAGGGACACGTTACCATGCGTTCGTGCTGGTGTAAACTGTTGAAGCCGGCGGACTGCGGGAGCGGAGAGGAGGAGCTGCCCAGCATGGCACCGTAACTCGACTGGCTCATGGCACCCGGGGAGCTCCACAGGTCTGGCGAGTTATGGAGCCCGTCTGGAAGGAAAACCAGAGCTGAGAGGGGCAGAGACACCGGCGTGTGTCCCACAGCGGGACAAGTCACCCCAGGCTGAGGGGCTGTGTCTGTCCCCATCGCGTTCTGCCTACGCCAAGCATCAACCGCTGAGCAAACCGGAGCCATTTCGGGGCGGCTTCGCATCTCGTGCTCCTGCCCAAGTTCCCTCCATCCCATGTGCTGTGTTCCCTCCATCCCACGTGCTGTGTTCCCTCCATCCCAGGTGCTGTGTTCCCTCCATCCCACGTGCTGTGTTCCCTCCATCCCACGTGCTGTGCAGCTCCTCCCCATCACCCCTAACGGGCCAGGCAGCTCCAGCGGGTTTGCAGGACGCGGGGTTTTTTATTACTCACCTGCCATATAAAAGGCTCCGGGATACACAGTGCTGGGAGGTTTCGAGGGAGTGTATCCAGCTGGATCCCTGCTGTAGTCATCACCTGAGTTGGATGGATACACCTGGGGACAAGAAAGGGGTTGAAGAGAAGTGCTTGGCCCCACATCCTCCCCACGGGTCACCCCATCCTGCACAGCTTCGCTTTTATTCATCGCAGCGGACGAGAGCCGGTCCCACAGCCCACCCGGGGGGACAGGAGCAGCCCAGCTGGAGTCACGGCAGCAGCACCGACCGGCAGGGCTGGCGAGCGGCGCAGGGGACGGGGCTGTCACACAAACACCTTCTGCCACCTTTCCCGTAACAGCGCGGATCCCCGCAGCCCCCTCCTGCAGAAAACGCCGGCACCGGCAGAAGTTTCAACCCTCTGCTCTAGTTCCGTTTTCTGCGGTTTGAACTTTTTCTAGGTAACCACGAAAACAATCATTTCTGGGTGCTAATCCCGCACCCCAGGGCGCGGGCTGGGTGGGGGTGACGGGGACAGCCAGGCTTGGGGACACGCTCACCCCCACACCGACCCTGCCGTACGCCGGGGGCAAAGCACCGCGTCGGGATGTCCTGAGCACAGCCCCTGCACAGAAACCAGCCCAGCCTGTGCCGGGGAAACTGAGGCACAAGGGACGCGGAAAGCCGAGCGCTGACACCCAAAGGGATGTCACACCGGAGGGGATGGCTCTCAGACAGCTTTTGGCCAGATTTCTGCAGCACCGTTCAGCTACGGAATTTAACAGTACGTTAAACAAAAGAAAAGGCTTTTTTTTTCTTTCTTAAATTAACCAAACCCAATTAGAAAGCCCTTACTGAAAATCACCTCGTGCCAGTGCAAAAACACACTTTTTTTTTTTAAAGTGTAAATTCAACACGCAAAGAAACTGAAATGCCACTCAAAATTACATGAGAACTTTTCTTACAGCTTATTTTCATCCCTATTGATTCATTCTGAAACCACTAATTTTTTTTTTTTTTAAATACACACGAAAGCAGAGGCGGATGCAGGGGCTGGCCGGGCTCAGACCCAGCTCTCTTTGGAAAGGAAACCTGCCCCGAGTTTCTCTTTCCTCACACCCAGCCAGCTCCCTCTGACGGTCCTCACGCAGCAAGAAGGGGCAAAACCATTCGCTATTTCTGTAACTACCCAGAACACCAAGAATTGCTTCTTTTTTTTTGTGGAGAGTAATAGAAAATAGGAGTCTTTGTGTTAAAAAAAAAGAAAAAAAAGCTGAAAGCAACTTGCGGGCATTGATGCTCCAGCTTGAGCCTGGAGCTTGTAAAAGAAATTTAAAAAAAAAAGGAATTNAAAAAAAAAAAAAGCTGAAAGCAACTTGTGGGCATTGATGCTCCAGCTTGAGGCTGGAGAGCTTGTAAAATAAATTAAAAAAAAAAGAATTAAAATCAAATAAAGAGAGGGGGAAGAGAAAAAACTGACAGGCACTGGCAGCTGCCCTTCATCCCTCACCCAAAAAAAGGAAAATCACAGCGCGTTGCCTTTGTGCGGGGTCGCAGGACGGCGTCGGGCGAAGCGGCCGCGTGGGCAGCGCGTGCGGCCGGGGAGCGCGGGGGAACGGAGGAGGCTGCAAAGAACCCAGAATCCAGTTTCCAGTTAAATTGACTTTTCCTATAATTTGATTAAATAGCGGGAGCTGGGACGGGGAATCGAATGAAGCACGTCTAATAGCCCCGCGCCATCTGCCAGGGGCTGGCGCCCGGCCAGCGTGCGAGGCAGCTGTGCAGCAGCGGCGCGGGGGGGCCGCCGCGAGCCGCGACACCCATTTAATACATCCAGGAGAAAAAAAGAATTCAAACAACAGGGATGAGCAGGACCAGGGGTTGCAAAGCAGGGGGGAGCTTCACCTTGCTGCGTATCCTTGCTCTGCCATCCCTGAACCCCCCATTTTTTGGATGCTGGGGGGGCTGGTTTCACCCCAGGAATGGCCCCTGGCCCCTCCAAATCATTCATTTCCCTGCTCGGCGCAGGGGAAGCAGTGAAAAGCCAATTCTGCTCTTCCCCACACCGGCCAAGCGAGGAGCATCCCAGCCCGGAGCCGGCCGAGCTCGCGGCCGCCGGCCAAGCGCCGCAGGAAACAGTAAATCAGCGCCAGGACCCCACTCCCCACCCCGCGGCCCCAGCCCCACGCCGGCGGCGGCCTCGGGGACCTCCAGGTGAGGTCATTTCCTCCAGTTAAAATTGCCAGCGCGGCGAGAGAACCGCTTGAAAAGCCCCAGCGCTGGGATTCGCAGGGTTTTGCGGTGGTGTGTGTTTTTTTTCCCCCCCCTTCCCTGTTTTTCTTGCATAAGTGCATGAACTGGGGGGGGAACTGAGGCAGAAGAAAGCTAACCGGAGCGGTGACCAGCCTGAGAATTTGCAGGCTGAAATGGTTCCCAGCAACAAAATCCTGCAGGAACCAACGTGCACCAAATCCTTCCCCGGCGTCCTCGATGTGCAGCAGGGGCTCAGGGTCTCATCCAGCCCTGGGTCCTGTGCCTGGACACGCCAGCCCAGGGAGAACCCTGCTTTCCAGCTGCACTTTGCAGGGAGGCTAGAATCATAAAATCACAGAATGGTTTGGGTTGGGAGGGACCTTAAAGCCCATCCAGTGCCACCCCCTGCCATGGGCAGGGACACCTCCCACTAGCCCAGGTTGCCCAAAGCCTCATCCAGCCTGGCCTTGAACCCCTCCAGGGATGGGGCATCCACAGCTTCTCTGGGCACCCTGGGCCACTGCCTCACCCCCCGCACAGGAAAACATTTCTTCCTCACATCTCATCTCCATCTCCCCTCTTGCAGCTTAAGAAAAAACTTTAGAAGCTTCCAAGGGGCTCCGTGCCCTGGGGACAGCCCTGGTACATGCCACTGCCCCAGCCCAGCACCTATTTCACAAGAATTAAACCCAAAATTCCAGTGGTCACAAGCACAGGTATCCCTGCGCCCATCTGCAGTCAGAGCCGCTCTGTCCATCCCAGAATCATCTCTCACATCCCTCTGTAACCTCCTCCTCAGCACCTTTGGCAGCATCACTCCCCTTTGAACCACCCTCGAACCATTCCAGCCGCTGACCTCTCCCAAGTTTTCAAAGCAGCGAGGGAATTACAGCCTCAAGCCCTTGCTTTTAATAAGATGCTGATTAACCTATTTATTTTGCACGGGGTCCAGCGATAACACGGGGTGGGCGAGTCGGACAAGAAAGAGCCTTTGATCCGCTGCCTTTGAGGCCAGCGACTCCTTTTGCTCTGCTCTCCTCTCGCCGCCTCGGTGCCGATTTCTCTCCCCAGGTGTGGAAATTCAAAAACAAACTGAGAAGCTGGAGGTCACGGCAAAGAGAGGGCAAAGAGGCAGCACCGACCCATACAGCAAAAAAAAGGAGTTTTGCAGTCGATGGCCAGGCGAGGCGACAGCCAGCGCTTTCTGGGCTGGAAAAACCCGCGTGCAGGTGTCGGCTCAGCCGCGGGGAAGGGGCTGAGTTCTGGCAAATGCCGAGCGGCAATTCCTGTGGGAATCGGGGCCCTTTCGGGCACCGCCGGCACGAGAGGCAGCAAAGCCCGTCACCTTTGAAATCTGAGGCCAATAAAGGGCCATTTGTTGGGAGCGATGTTTTCCCCACATGTCGACTGGGGTTTCAAAAGCTCCGAAATTTCACATCGAAACTCGAGGCGGCGATGCAGATTCTGCTTCGAGCAGGTTTTCCCTGCTAAAACACAGACTTGGAGTAACCGCTGAGCGGAGCTGGTTTCTGCACGATGAGGGTCCACAGGGACCCTCCAGCACCCTCCAGTCCACAAGCCCGACCCAGCAACCTCCCCGGAGCCTTCCTCTCCCTCCATCCTCCCAACATCAGCACCTCGGGGTCCATTTCCGAAGGCAGAGCCCACGCTGGAGGTCACGGACCAAGCTTCGTGCCCGCAGCAAAGGAATGAGATTTCCCCCACGGTGTTCCCCAGGGAACGGGGGAGCGGGTACTCGCTTCCCGTCGCATCGGCAGCGAGCGGCACGACACGCTGGGAGCAAGAACACATCCCCAGCACAGAGCCCGCCCGTCCCCCTGCAAACACGCCAAGGCTCCGGCGAGGAATGCAGCAGCCTCGGCCGCTGCACCGCCAGACAGCTCCCATATTCCTGCAGGAACCCTCCAGCCTGCTCCAATTAACTTTCCTGGAGATCCCATTACTTTCTAGCCACAAAGACATTGTTCAGTTTATTCCCCTGGAACAGCCGCGGGAGCGTGGCTAACGTATTCCTCCAGGCTGCTCGGTTTCCTTATAAAACAGCCCAGGCAGAGCGCACACCTGGAGCAGCCCCAGCTGCCTGCCTGCATTACAACTGCTTTGCTTTCCCTTCTGGAGTGAAATCCGATCAACACCAAATATTACATTTCACCCGGGGAACTCGCGACATAACGTCAAACAGGCAGCGAGGGCGGGAGGCGATGGGTCCGGGCTGTGGCCGGGGAGCGTTGCAGCTCTGTCTCTCCCTTTGCTGCACGGTNAAAAAAAAAAAAAAAGAGAGGATCTAATTTTTGAAAGGGATAGGAGGGAAAACAACAAGCTGGAAGTGTGCAAGGATGGANTGATGATCTCCCAGCGCTTCCCTGTTTCTCCTACATAGGAGGTTCTAGCTGGGAAAACTCATCCTGCTAAAATCCACGTCTCGGGTGGCTGGACCCATGGGGCTNAAGATGCAGGAACAAACAGGGCTCAGACCTTTTTTGGGTTTTTTTTTTTGGGTTTTTTTGGCTTTTTTTTTTTTTTAAACAATTTAACTTGAAGTGGGTTTGCAGAAAGAGCAAATGCAGGGATGAGCTTGTATTTTCATTTGCTCCTGATACAGTAACACACTCGGGAAAGCTTCATGGCCGCAGGGACGGTGCTGGCCCCGGCCGGTCCCCCCCAGCCCATGGCTGCAGGTCCAGCTCCGAGGGGGGAGGACACAGTGTGCTGCGGAAAGGGAGGCAGTGGGCAAAACATCCCGAGGAGTGGCTCAAGGGGAAGCATTGATTAAAAATTTGGGTAGGTTTTTGGTTTTTTTAGTTTGTAATTAAGGAAAGCCCCAGCTGGAGGGGGGCAGGATGCTCGCACAGTGAGTGTGATGAGCCAGGGACTCTGCTGGGTTGTAGCTGGGGAGGAGAAATTCATCACACAGAATAAGGTGATTTAAAAAAAAATAAAAAAAAAATTCCAGGCTACCAAGATAAACCAGCAAGGCTTTAAAGTGGCAAGATCAAAGCGGATACCTTTTTCTGAAAAGCACTGGAAAAAATACACGTAACACTGGGTCGCTTCTGGTTTCGTTTGGTGGGGAAAGCCCAAAATAGCAGCAAGAAAGAAACTTTGGAGGGTGCAGGGGGGAACTATGACAAGAAACACAAGTTCTGGAGAACTGGGGCTCATCTTCACTCGAAAGTTAAATTAAAGTCTTCATTAAAAGCAAAACTGCTTATTCCCTGGTAGATCCAGACGTGGGTAACTCCCGCTCTGGAACATGGGAGCAGGGAGCTGGGCAGGGAGAGGTCCTGGAGCAAACGTCGCTCGTGTCCCAGGGCACAGCTCCCATGTCCCAGCAGGACAGCAGCTTCTTAACGACTTGTTCCTGGCAGTCCCCTGTGCTCGCAGCAGGACTGGGTTCCGAGAAGGGCCAGCGGCCATAAAAACAGCCTCAAATCAGCCCGAGGTTTTCCAGGAACGACTACTGATGTGCAGGGTGGCTGGAGGCGTTTGTAGAAGAACCTCAAGCCATCTGCTGCTTTTACCTCATCTGACATTTGCTAGAAAGTAGGAAATTCTACATGACTCTGAGCCCAAATGCCCTTTTTAAAAATTACAATTTTTTTTTTAAATTACAAAATTTTAAAAAATGGTAAATGTCGCCCAGTCGACAGCCCCTGTGGTTGCTGGACACCAGCTGCAGGACAAACTGGAGCGGTGGCACCCGAGGGTGACACCAAGTGACTCACCTATGTTGCTCTCAGCACCTCTCCTGCGAGGATTGTTGGGGTAAGAAAAATACTGAGACCCTCCTTTCACGCCGGTGGGGGAAAGCGTGTTCGGACTCGCAATTCCCATTTCGCTGGGCAGGAAACCAGTCTGCAAACAAGGAGACAGAAAAGTCCTTCGGTGTAATTACGCTGGAAAACCACCTCACTCACTGGGAGAGAACAGAGCTCCCTTGAGCCACCTTCACACAAATTCAGCCAAGGGTGGGGGGAAAAGAAAAAAAAAAAAGTCAAAGGGCCAGAAGGAAAAAAAAATATTTAAAGATGGGGGTAGAAGCGGGGGAAGAGCAGAAAAGGGTCTTTCAAGCTGTTTTCTTGCTGGACCCCCAGCAAGGAACCTCTGTACAAATCAAGGATGCAAACCAGCAGGTCCATCGCAGGGAGCGTTGTGATCCCCTCCCTGCCCTCGAGGGCAGGATGAGACCCTGCTGAAGGCAAAGAGGAGGCGACGGCCAGCTCCCTGCCCGCAAACCTGAGGGGTCTGCAGAGAGCTCTGCCCGCACGGGGGACAACGGCCTCACTGGGGACAAAACTCTTCCCTCGCCATCTCCAAGGTTTCACACCAAGGGATTGTGGTTTCTGACGTGGTCGGTGCTCCGGTGCCTGCAGGGGACACCCCGATGGGCACAGCGTGTCCACGCATCCGACCGAACGGCCCCGCGCTGCCCCTCGCCCCCCCAGTGCCACTGGGGACCCGGCCAGGGCAGAGGACAGAGGACCAAACCCCACAGCCCCTAGGATGCCACATCCCCCAGCTGTGCCTAAACCCACCGCAAGAGACAGGAGAGGTTCCAGGGCTGGGGACCGGTCTGATGGTGCCTCTCCCAGTGCCCCCCAGCTGTAAAACCCAGCCCAGGGCACCGGTAGCAGCTGTTTCTCACCATGTGGCCGGACCTGCAGCACCTCCCTGCTGGGGGTGGTTTTCTCTTGCATTTTATCAGGGAAAAGGCAAATCTTGCTTTCTAAAAAAGAGGAAACTCCTCCCTGGTGTTTATCCCAGCTGACCTTGGGCACTCTGGGAAGCGGCGTGGAGCCGGAGGCCAAGGTGTTCGCTGGCTCCCAGGATGGGAGCACACCCACCAGCATCGTCCCTTTCACCTCGGGAGAAAGCAAAATGTGTTTACGTGGAATTTAAGAGGGCTGGCAAAGGGACTTCCAGTAACCAAAGCTTAGCTTTGACCCATCTTCCGAGGGCAACACGTTGAAATAAAGGAGGATTTGAGGCTTTTGAGAAACTGGAAAGAAAAACCCATGGCTTGAAAACTCCATCTCCTCCATAAAGGGGTCGGGGAGGGAAAGAGGAGCTCGTGTATTCACAGCTGGTGAAATTCCTGCAATCTGTTCCACCGCTCATATTACCTTTGCACCGAAACCGCTACGTGCCACGGAGCAGTGCAGCCAAGAAAAGCAAGTGGCACAGCACCCCGGAGATCCCGCAGGGCTGAGCCACCGCTGCCCTGCTCCGCCGGCGGGTACCTCCGGAGAGGCACTGGGAGGGGATTTCCCAGAGAAAGGGATTTGCTTCCCCCTCCCTCTCCCTGGGGATGCTCCAGAGGTGGTTAAGGGTTAAAATGAGGAGGGCGATTTGGGGATGAACGCGCTCCTCATCCAGGGCATCTGCCACTGGACAATTTTCCAGCGCTTTTCAAAAATAATAATTAAAAAAAAAAACAGGTCAACCATCCCCCCCAAAACTGGAGCCAGAAGCAACAACTGTTCCGGGGGCCACAGCGGGCGTGCAGACGGCCCCGCTCGCCTCCCAGCGCCCCGCACAAGAGGGGTTTTGTCTCCCCTCCACATCAAACGCGCTCCGTCTCCCCGCTCTGCCACCCGATCCGGACCCCCGCGCCCGCGCCAGGGCCTCTCCCGGCCCGCAGCACCATTTGCCCACCCTGTTTCTGTTACCTTATATCTCCCCCTCCTCGATGAAACCCCAGCAAAACCTTAACATTAAAAAGCAAGGCTTGGCATCTGTCCCGTTTTTATTTTAGCAGCTTCAGTGGTAAATTAAATCCACTCTGGCACAGCCAGCCAGCACAGCTGTTTCAGCAAAGGAAACATCCTCAGTTCAGAGAAGAGGAAATTATGACAAATTTGTGTAAAATTAAAACATGTAATATGCGTGTGTGTACATGTATTAAATAAAAAGCTGTCCAGCCAAAAGCTGCTCCCTGGAATAAAATGCTGGGACTGTTTCTCCAGGGCCACGCTCGGGCACCGACGGGGCAGTCGCAGCTACACATCAAAGGGGAAGCGCTCGCTCTTTCCCGAAAAACTATTTCTGGAGGCTGGTGGCAGCAGGCTAGATTATCTCAGGGCTGGCTGACTGCGTTCCCGGGCTCTGATTTACGCCTGTGGTATTCCCCACAGGAAGCAAGTTTTTCCCCCATGGCACAGCCCTGGTCCTTCCGCCGGGGTTCACGCAGGGTGACCCACCAGGGCAGGGCTGGAAGAGGCGGCTCTCCTGTCCCTCCTGAATCGTGGTCCCGTAGGGACAGAACCACCAAAAAACCAAAACGCCACCTGATATCCACCTAAATGATGTTCCAACAGCACAGAAACCATCTCATGGACTTTTCCTCCCCTTAACGGGTGAGGGGGGGACACGGGGATGCTGGCCTGGGGTATGGGGGGGATGCTGGTCAGTGGTATGGGNGCTGGCTGGGGTACGGGGGGGATGCTGCCCAGGGTACTGGGGATGCTGGCCTGGGGTACAGGGGGATGCTGGCTGGGGTACAGGGGGGATGCTGGCCTACGGTACGGGGGGGATGCCTCCCAGGGTACTGGGGATGCTGGCCAGGGTACAGCGAGAGCACACAGCACCAGGCGTGGTGCTCAGAGGCAAAGGGAGAGCCCCAAGGCAGGGAGCTGGAGAGAGAAGGGGCCTCCCAGAGCGCTCCTGTGCCCAGAGCCACGCGGTCACAAGGAAGGATGTTTGCTTGGGTCCGACTCACAGAAACTCCCTCCGAGGGCAGCGCTGGCTAGGTCGCATCTGATTAAATACAAACCAGCTAGAAACGGGATTAACAATAATAAAATAAGTGAGCCTGAAGAGGTTTTGAAAGGAACTGAGGAGCTGCTACAAGCCCGTTTTCTGAACTCTGACAACTCTTCTGAGCCAGCGACACACACCCGTACAAACCCCCGACAATCAATGGACATTTCGCAGCAGAGCAGAGGCTTTCCAGAACCTCGTGCAGAGAGGAAAGGTGCAAACCCACCAGGTTCCTTTCCATTCCCAGGCTCTCACTCCTAGCAGCTTAGCCAATAAATGAAGAAAAAAAAAAAAAAAATCTCAATGCATTTTCTCCTTACCTGGTTTAGTCCTGGCATCCCTGTGTCTCTTCCAAACGTGGAGTATGAGGCTCTCTCACTGCTCTTCCCTACAGTGGGGAGAAGACAAGGTTTTGTGTAAGAGGGATGGGGAGGTTTTGTGTGCACCCCTGTGCACCCACCCTCCCGGGGCAAAGCCCGCTCTCCTAACACAGCTTCCTCCGTCCGTCTGCAGAGGCGACTGCCTCCCGTAAGAGCTTGTTGCTAAAACAGGAGCTCTTTTAAAGTTCACAGAGAGCTGGGCTTGGCTGGTCCATAAACAGCAAAACCCCAGAACTGCAGCCATGCAGGGAAGCGCTTGTGGCCGTGGAAACTGTCAGACCAGAGCAAAAAAAAAATAAAGAAACCAAAAAAAAACCCCTCCAGACATATTAAAAAAAGCCAGCCCAATTTGGCAGAGGCAGTGACAGAGCAAACCGAAAGCCAAGCACGAGCGACCAGACTCTGCGGGCGCTTTCCATACAATAGGAAATAGTTTCAGCGCCCGCTGAGCAGCCGTGTGCGGAGCTGCGCTCCTCCTCTTCATGGCACGGGGATTGCCTTCTTCCCCTTTCCTCGTGGAGATTCAACTTGCCAAAAACCCATCCGGATCTAAAGAGCAGGTATTTGATAGAAAAGCGTTTCCTTCCTTTCCGAGCCCCCTCCGGTAGGTCCCTTCCCGGACCGCGGGGCTCCCCGCAGCCGGAGCATCGCTGCCGAGCGGGATCAGCCCCGTGTGAGCCGTGCCCACGCGTCCCAGCCCTGCCCAGTGAACTTTAGCACCCAGTGATGGCTTTTATCGACCACGCTCAACCTCACCCTGCCCACATGCTGCTGAAAATAGTGTTTTCAAGGCGGAAAAAAAAAACGAACCAACAAAGAAACCCAACACACATGGTGAAATTATTTCCATTCTGAAATGTCCTCGCAGTCTCTTCCCTTGCGATCACCGCCCCGGAGCACACCGCGGCCACGGCAAGCAGCACCCATGGGTGCCAGGGCTGCAGCCCCCGGGGAAGGATCCCGGGAAGGGAGAAAGGGAATAACTCTGCTGTGCCTGGGGATGGCAGGCTTTGGGGTTCCCCCTCCACCCCAAAGCAAAACCAAGACACTTTTCTAGCGGGGAACGGGTGCTTTTCCATTGAAAGAAAAAAAAGGAAGGAAAAAAAAAAAAGATTGAAAATATATGAGGAATTTTTTTCCTGCTGTTAATTTACAGCCTATTAACGGTGCCACGAGGGAAGATGATGATCAATAAGGCTTTGAACCCAGGGCAGGACGGCCCCGCTCCAGCAGCTGCCCCGTGCCAGCGATGTGGGTGGGAGGTGTGGGGCTCTGCCAGCCCCCGCCACTGCAAAAGCCCAAAAAGGGGCGATCGCGTCCTGCCTCCAGTCTGGCTTCGTCAGCAAAATGGGGAGGGGGAGGATTTTGCCAATCTGCTTAATGTCAAGCCATCAGGGAAACCTGCTGAGACGGCGGTTAACGCACTGGGGCAGCCGCACGCACAGTCCAGAGGTTTTGGGGAGCAGATGAAGGGTGGGGAGGGGGGCAGAATTCCCCAAACCAGCCCCATCCCAAAGCACAGGGGGGAAAGACAGGAAGAGAGAGGACACTGATGGCTTTGCAACCTTAGCACAGGGATCTTGAGCTCCATCCAAAATTTCAGAGCGGCGGTTTCCCCACTACAAGCCCCAAACCCAAGACCTGCCCCCCATAATATCCGACAGCGCAGCACGCCGGCATCCCACCGCCCCTCCCTGCCAGCAACAGCCGGACGCACCGGGAACCGCGGCCGTTTTGTTTCAGAGGCTTAAACATTAAGTAAACAAAGGTCGAAATGTCAGAGGACGGATCTCCTAAATGACCTAATTTCGAAAAGAGCTTTAGCCAGCTCCGTGTGCCGCAGCGCTGGACACGTCACGCAAATAACTCAACAGGTTGTGGCAGCGGGCGATGGCGATTAGTCCCGAACCAGAGGAAAACCAGAATGTCGCTGCCACCACCCGATAACTTTGGAGGCTGAACCGTGAGGCTTGTGGCTGCCAAAGGATGGTGACCCAGTGTCTCTGTCCCCAGAATGGAAGCTGGTGCAGCACCCAGCACCCCAGTCGTGGGACAGCCTCCCCCCAGCCCCACACCGGTCAGAGCCTGGGGAGAAAGGGGAGGAAAAATACGGGCGGGGATTAATAGGGGGAAGAAAAAAAAAATGTTAAAAAACCAGGAGCAACGAGAAACCCTGTCCGTGGGCAGATTAAAACTATTGTCCAGGAAGAACCCAATCCACAACAGCTCACAATACACACAAGATTAGAAACGCTCCTCTGAAAAGAAGCTAATTACTAGAAATAATTACTAGAAAGAAATCTGTTATGGCTTATCAGTTTCCTCGCTGTCGAAGCAATCCCCCCCGCTAGCCCCCGCTGAAGATGGATGGTGAAATAGTGGCAGATTTTGACGATTTGTGATTTAAAACAAACAGAAATTTTCTCCTCACCCTCTGGGATGAACCGGTTCGTCACCGCGCTGTGTCCTGCCACCACCCCGGGCAGCCAGGGATGGTCCCCGTCACCTCTCCCCACTCAAGGGATGCTCAGACCTCGCCAGGATGTCACCTGGCCTCAGGGGACCAGCACCAAGGGCTCAAAGCCTGAAAACTTGGAGGAGGGAGTGATGGAGCTGGCAGGAATTGCTACCGCACCCTGCTCCGGGGGTTCAGCGGGGGGGTTGGAACTCGATGATCTTTCAGGTCCTTTCCAGCCCAAACCATCCTGTGATTCTATGATTTTTATTCAGAGCACTGACAGTATTTATTTCCATTCAGGGACTTTTTTTTTTTTTTTAATTTAGGTTATCACATCCAGTGCAACACAGGTCAGAGCTCCCCACCCGCTCAGTCCTGCAGACAGTTCTGGTTTTCCCCATCACCTTGTGCAGCTGAAGCTGGGCTTTGGAAAGCATCCAGCTGAAGATTGCCCCCACACCATCCCCTTCAAAAAGTGCACAAGTGTCACCCCAAGCTCTCGGGGAGCCCCGAGGGCAGGGGAGGGACAGCCCTGGGAGCAGCACCTGCCGGTCCCACTGCCAGCGCAGCCCCTCTCCCGCTCTGTGCCTCCCAAAGCCCAGCTCCCATCACGCCGGCTGCGCATCCATAAGCCCCAAATATCACATCCGCATGCCCCAGCTGAACAGAAATCTGCACTTTTCCTTCCAAAGCATGCTACGTGAATTCAAACCGGTTTGGGATCTGCAGGGCCACCCTCCCGGGCACAGGACGGAGCGGGGCTGCCTGCGGATGAGCAGCAGGAACCATCCCTGCAGCCGCCAGCGCCGGTACACGATGGGCACGTCGTCCTTCTGCCACGAAACCCGCCCTGCGCTTCGCAGCAGAGCTTCGTGCTCCCCCAGCACGGGCTGCTGAAGCATCTTCCTCCTCCCCAGGAGCGGAGCAGCCCCCTCTGCACCACACCTGGGAGGGGGACCCTGGGCAGAGGACAAGGCTGCAGGCTGGGGCGATGGCTGCTGGACAGTCAGGCAGGAACAAGAGGCGGGGATGAAGCCTCGTGGGGGTTTTGAGGATGCACTGGCAGTGCCCCACTCCCCCCCGAATTCAGACCCACTTGCCTTCTCTCCTGGACCATGCAAACCCCCTCCAGCCCTGCTCCTCGTGGTGTTTGCTGCCCTCTCCATTTTCCACCCCTCTACACCTGAAACCAATGCTCGGCATCGCAAAAAAAACTTTTTTTTTTGAAAAAAACCCTTTTTTTCTTTTTTTCCCAGGGGGGGTTCCTATGGGATGCAGGCCGGTACAGTGATGCTGAGAAGGTATTTCTTTCCTGCCGTCAGTTATGCACCTTCCTGACGAAATCCTTCACTGGTTTCATGCCACAGAACCTTGTGCAAGGGGAGCTCACCTTTAATTCCTGTATCTTCCTGGGAAATAGATGCAAATGCTACCAACTCCCTTGGAGACATCGAGGTTCAGGTGCTCCCTTTGGTAGCCTGCTGCACCAAAATACTTTCCCAGCTAGAGCTGAAGATCAGAAGGTGTTTGGGGTTGTTTTTTGTTTTTTTTAAAAGGTGCTTCGGGATTTTTTTTTGTGTCCTCAAAAGAATGCAACCACTGCTTCAAAGCTGAGGCTGGCAGAAGTTCCCCAGCCCACCAAAGGCTGGTGAGAGTGGAGACTCCTTCCCATTTGCCAGATACACAGGAAACAGAGCCAAAAAGTCCCAGTTTAGCTCCATTTCTCCACCAAGCGCTGCCTGGCCAGCAGTGTCCCCACGCTGCAGATGGGATGCTCGTTGTCCCTAACGCCCATCATTAGCGGATGGCTGGCTGCAGCCTGCCTCTGGGACACCACACAGACTCCAGAAACACCAAAGCCAGAGGATGGGGGTACAGGGGTTCCTGGAGGGGTCCAGCACCGCCCCAACCACGCGGCAGCAGGCAGAGACCAGCCCTCAGAGCCCACACCGATGGGGGAAGCCCACGTGCACATTTTCTTTGCGGGGCCCTTCCAGCTCAGCCTCCCTCTCTATCCGGCCAAGCCCATCATTCCCAACACAGAATTTCCTCCTGAAATCTGGCTTCCAGCAGTTTCTGATCTTTCCTGAAGAAAGAGAGGTTGAGTGGGGAAAAAGACACAAATTCTGGTTTTGGCAGAAGGCTTAGATGGCAGTCTCACGCACCTTTTCTCCTTCCAGTACCGCTTGACGTGTCCATCCTAATGTGCTCCTTCCATCTCCTCACATTTTAAAATTCACGGGTTCCACTAAATTGTCCCATTATCATGAGCTTCCTCGGCCAGCTGCCCCCGGGGGGAACTTGCTGGAAACCAGGGACTGGCAGCTATAGAGACACATCTCCAGAATTCACCTTTCCCTCCCACTTTGCCCCTGGCTTTTACACTATCTCATCCAAAAGAATTATTTTTTTTCCTGCTCTCCTTTCTCTTCCACTTATCATTTAGCCACTTGAAAAGTTTTCAGAAGCAACTTGGTAAAGAGGAAGAGAAAATCCCACCTGTAGCCTTCCTGCGGTCCATCCCCAGCCTCAGAGGCAAAGCAAAACTTATTTATCTTATTTATATATTTTGGAACCTGCTCCAGGAACTGCTGTTTTCTATTTTAACCACATTCAATCTTAGGAACAAAAGCAACTTTGAAATGGGAGGAGCCCCCTGCCCCTCCCAGCAGAGCTCCTGGTCCTGCACCCGACCGCCCAGGCCAGCGGCAGAGACTCTGCGTCGGCGCGGGGAGATGCAGCGTCGGCGCGGGGAGATGCAGCCCCGGCGGGGACGCAAGCGTGCGGCCACCGTCCCGTTCGCCCTCCGNTTCCTCCCCGGGCAGCTCCTTGGCAGCTGGAAACTCTCAAGGCTGCCTTGGCCCCCGGTGTGGGACGGGTTGGGATGGGTCCCCCCCACGCACACCCCCAAGAAACGCTGCTGAACTGCATCAAGGCTCCCCCGGCTTATTAAGAAACATTTCTCCTGCTTTGGTTACATCCTCCTGGGGCGGAAAACAAGAAGGAAAAACCACCCTCGCAGGGGGATGCGGGGAGCTACTCGGAAACGCTCTTCCAAACCTGCCCAGGACCCCCAAGGGTCATCCCCTCAATGTGGGGGGACTCCAAGAGGAGCGAAATGGGGGAGCAGAGCTGAGAGATAGCCCCTCGCCCCGGACCCAAGCCAGGAGGAGCAAACAGGCGGCTGCTCGCTTCCCAGCACGACCCCGCTCCTCTCTTCCCCTTTTTGACCCGCTCCGCAGGAGGAACCTTCTATTGTGGGGGGGATTTTCTGTTTCAAATACAATTCCCTCTTCCAACTCCACCCTTCAAACCACAAGCAAACCACGCTAGCTGCCCTGACACTGCTCCTTCCACGCTCGCCGAAGGGTTTTAACCATCGCTTCACAGGCAAAGGTGGGGAGGACTAACCCCAATTCCTGACCTAATGGCATTAGAGCTCTCTGAGCCCTTCAGGATGGATATTTTCTGCTCTTAATCTCTCCTCCCACCTCCGCGCTGGCAGAGGTAACTGGGTAAATAGTCGCACGCATCCGGTCACGCACGATGGCCATCTCCAGCACCGCAGGTGGGGCTGAGGCCGTGCAGCCCGGTCCCCGTGCGCTCCTCATCCTCAGTCGCAGCA
>VZTO01005447.1:59322-60752 GCA_013400615.1 Syrrhaptes paradoxus | reverse complement strand
GTCTATTCAAATTCTGAACAGAAAAAATGTCGAGATGGGCTCTACCTGGAGTCACGGAGCCTGGTCAGAGCAGGACCGTTCAAAGAGCAGGCAGAGCGGTCTGCAAAGAAATGGTACTGGATGGCTAGGAGACTGATTTATCAGATCCTCCTTGAGGTTTCTGCTACTGCTGCTCCTAAACCCCCAGGTGATGTCTGAAGCTCTTTACCCCATAGAGAAGTGTTTCAAATATCTACCAGGGCACGAATCCCAGTCGGCATTCTGTGCTTGGAGGGAGACGGGAGGGAATGGGTATTTGAAATACTGCGCTTCGAGGCTCTGATGGAAAAGTTCCACGAAGAAAACCGCTGAGTGCCAAGAGAAGAAGCAATTTTCTTTATGGAACAGCCTTGCAGTGTCCAATTCTAATTCTCACTTTTTATGGGGGATAAATACATAGTCCACAAATTTTAATGACCTCTCATATTTTTATTTCAATAGCTTAAATATTTTTCTTTCAACCCTAGGAGGGGAAAGGGGTGGCACATTTCATACTGCTGTCCCCTAGGTTTTCTGATGCCTGATTTGGGCACTCCAGGCAGATTTTGCTGCATTATAAGCTGGAAGCACCGAGGAGTCCAGAGCAGCTCTCCTGAAGACCAGTGCTGTTTGTTGCCTTCTGCCCAGTTAATCCAGCAATCAGATCCAGGTGAGCAGGACCTTGCATCCATACAGAGCCATTGCTGACTTGAGTGCCATCCCTCAGCACATCATTTCATTTGCAGGATGAGTCTCCCCAGGCAAAGTGTCGTCAGCAAACATGATCTGAAAGGCTGTGATGGCGGTTCTTTGAGGCTAACCTTCAACACTTCTTTAGCGGGCCTGGGGTATTTTTACCTGCAGAAAGCTCTCAGAGTGCCCCTGATATCTTAGAAGGGCATTTCTGCAGTTTTCAAGCCAAAAATTTAGATTTATTGGCTGATGTAGTATAACAAGCAAAACAGTATCCCACCATGGAGTGGTATGTGCAGGAAGCAGTATTTCCTATACCATCAGCCATACCTGACTTACCGCAGATGCTCAGATATAAGTTCATACAGAAAACTCTGCCAGTAGAAATCATACATTATACTATAGCTGCTGGATGTGAAATATGTTCATATGCACACAATATAGCAAAAATTCATTATCAAAGTTCTATAATCAAACACACTGAAGTTAGGAAAAATGTATTGAGGTTTTCTGGACAATGGCAGTTTGACTCACTTGTGCCTCATTCAGCCTGTTATCATTATCTCCTCACCTCATAGTGGGTTTTCCATAGGATGCTTGCCTGAAGCAACACAGAGATTTAACTTGCTCTGGGGGTGATTTGGAATTGTTTTCTTCAGGATTCTTTAATACATATATACCTGGAATAATGTTTTATTCATTTAGGTTTTTTTTTCTTT
>VZTO01005447.1:4322-54322 GCA_013400615.1 Syrrhaptes paradoxus | reverse complement strand
AAAGAAATGTTGCAACATATTTTAGTCTGGTAGAATTCTTACAGTTCAAGGGCTGTTGATCATACTAGGCAAGAAAATTTGCTTTTGAAGATAATACATATCATTTTTCAACCTGATAGTGACCACTCAGTAAACGTATAAATCTCAAATAGCCTAACAGCATTTTAAAGGGAATGAACATACTGCCATTTAGTATAAACACAGACAAAAATATCTTCTGTCATATTTTGGAAACTAATTTTCCAAACAGGCTGTTTGGGGTGAAACATATATATTTGTGAGAAGTAGCTAACAGCCGTGTATATTGGAATGGTGGTAACAGGAGGGAGAACCCACTGGACGAGGAGTTAGGACCATCCCTGTCTGTCCAGCTATCTCAATAGGAGAGGAAATACTGTCAGTCCCATTTTACAGATCGAAAAGTGAGATTTAGATTAAGTGTCTTGCTCAAATTCACAAAGGCAATCTTTGATACCACTTTGGGTCCTGCATCCTATTTCAGTCTCTTAACGTAACTACCCTCCCCTTCAGTTATTGCAAGTCCTTCATCCATTTATTTGACTTTTCTGAATATTGTAAGAGTAAAATTACTCACGTCAAAACTGAAGGGAATTCCTGGGGTTAAACACCCCCAGCACCTTCTGCTATTCCAACATCTAAACTAAAAAATACATGTCTTCACTCTCATCAAATATTTTGTTATGATATTATATATTTGATCCAAGAAATGTCAGTATATGGTGAATATACTGTTAATCTCAATGGACATGCTCATCTGAGATCCATAACTCCAAAAGCCTTCTGAGTAACATGGTCAGGTAATGTTTTTGCAGTGTAATTCTTTTAGCAATGCAGCAATCTATAAAACGACATTAAATCAAAAATATCCCAGGGTGGAAAAAAGAGAAAATGCTGATGCATGACCAAGGTGTGCTTTGCTGGAAAATACATAGCTATTCTGCTATGAAGAAATAGGCACAACTATTCCATATTTTTCTAGATTTTCATCTATAATCAGGTCTGTTGAATCTCAAATTTCTTTTTTATTGAAGGAGCAACTTCAAAGGACACTCAAGTGAATTTAAGGTAAACATTTATATTTTTCTTTTTTAAAAAAAGAAGTGTTATGAAATCTGTTATTTTGTATTTGTTTAAATTATTTTGGCATTTAAATAATCAGCAAAGCATGATAACGCTTTACAGACTGCTATGAACACAGGACTTCCTTCTGAGGTTTACATTTTACACATGAGACCCAGGATGAACGATACTGTTCTCATGACATTTAAAAAAATCAAAATCAGTGAAATGTCTGCTGTGAGTCTATAAGATACAAAGACATTACTCTACATAGTTTTAAAACTAAACAGAAAATTGTGAGTCCTAGCACTCCAGAGCCAAAAATAAAAATAAGCAGAAATAAAGGCAGAGCTAATCAGTGTCGTTGAGCTGTCTAAAATTAGTGAAACGCAAACAGTATATTAGATGCAGGGCTTAAAAGAATCTCTATTTTCAAAACTCTATCCAGTGCCAAAAACTATGGGTTATTAGTAATAAAACAAGCAAGATAATGAATTATTTCATTATAATGTAAAACCACACTGTTAGCCTTAGACCCAAGGAGGAAAATTCAAATAATCTCTCCAGTTTCCTATGTTGATAAACTGGCAAATGAACTCCCCCAGCTGGGCTGTTTATTTTTGTACAGAGGTTCACACGACATGCAGAGGCTTTGCGATCCCTTCCCATTGCAGTGCTGCTCTCCTGACTAGGAGAAATGAAGTCAGAAGTCCTAGTGCTGATATTCTTCTGTCTTTTTTTAACCACCTAAATGTTTTACCAAATGTTACAACCGAGTATTCTGTGACCAAAACTGCTGCACATGGGGAAAAAAAAAAAAAAGGCAGAGTCAAGCCCGTATTGCTTCCATGTTAATTTGCTTTTATGTGGTTGGTTTACATATTATTAAAGCCACCCATCTGATCTATAATGGCAGCCCTGCTGACACCGCCTGACCCAGTTTGACAATCTGGATAGAAATTGTAGGGCTGGCTGTTCAATGTCTGTGACTTTAACAGCATCGCTTTGGGCCTGGAATCAATTCTCTCTGTTTACAGACCATTTCACAGCCCTTTACCTGCAACATCACTTGTGTCAGTCCCATAAATACTTTGGTGTATATAATGCTTGAATTAGCATAATGGTTTAGGCACAGAGCTTTAAGCACAAAGAAGGACATGTCAACATGTTCTCTTCACTTAAGCAATTAAGAGCCATTATGCTGCTTCAGTGGAAATATCATCAAGGTTAAAGACAATCCCAAACACCCCTCTAACCTTTTTATTCTAAGTCTAATAAATGAGGCATAGAAATTGAAATGTTAGTAAACAGTGCTACTTGCAAGCTCTTTTTGGATCATGTTTAATCAGACCTCTCATTCACCACGTGTGAAGCCCAAGGAAATGTGCACACCTTAGCCATGGTCACCACTGAAAAGGATTATTTAGCTTTTTGCAAAAGCTCACCTCTCTGCAAAGGCTTGTTCTACATTTAGTGTCAAGTTCTAGTTCTTATTTAAAAAAAAATAAAGGTATGCATAGGTAACACAGACACTGGGTCACACACAATGTTTCTTGACAAAACCTTTCTCTGTTTGTGTAGTTGAGCATCATCTGACTTTTTTTTGTGTGTGTGTTTACTCCAGGCTTTGTATTTTTCTCTCCATGCTACTTAGGAAAATGCGCTAGTGAAAATTTGTTATTATCATGGATTTATTTTTATTTGAAGCTCACAAGACTCAGCCAAGCCCAGAACTAAGCTGCAGTTGCTCTTCTGTAATTCTGATGAGATGCAGCACGAAGGACTCTAGGCACGGAATTTTCATGGCTTGATTTTGGTGTGTGTCATGGTTTGTGTGTTTGTTTCGGGTTTTTTTTAATTCATTCATAATACCCAGTCCCTTGATTCTGAAGGCTTTGGAAAGTCTCAGGAAAAAGTGAGAGAGAAGGTGAGCAACTGTAGGGAGGAGAGAGTGAATTGCCTTCTTATTTTGTGCTACCCCCTCAGGACCATCCTGCGAAGATTGCCAAATTACAGCAGAGATTTCCTCAGAACGAGACAGAGCTGAAATTAAGCTAGGCTCACTTTTAAAGAGATCCAGCTATGGTAACTTTATAATTGAGCCATTTTGTTCTGCCTTCAATCAGCTTCAAATCAAAGGACAAATTGCTCGGAGACAGCATTGGTTGCAGCTTGAAAACTGACAATAATAAGCAAACATCACAGACTGATCTGATCTGCTCTCTCTCCAGTGTAATAACTTGCTTTGAAGGTTGGTTTGAGATAGATGGTAATGCCTGGAGGCCAAGAACTTGGTTTTGTTCTTCTTACAAGCTCTGTGCGCTGCATCCTCCGGACTATACATCAGCGGATGCTCCGCAGCTTCTCTTGACTAACCATGAGCATCATCCTCATTCTTCAGGGAGAGAACCGCAGAGCATAGCCGAGCTGTGCTGGGGCATCAGTGCATCGCCATCCACGTTTCATAAGCCTCATGGTTTGATAAAAAGCTGCAGATGGCACGTTCGAGGCGTACAGGAGCACCAGGGAAGCTCCTGCAATGGCATTTCTGTTCCATGTCAGAAGTGATGTTCCTTTTCTACTGCAAGCGTGTNTGCAATGGCATTTCTGTTCCATGTTCAGAACTCATGAACCAAGTTGTGTTCCTTCACAGAAAGTGATGTTCCTTTTCCACTGCAAGCGTGGTCCCCTGTTTCCTAAAGAAAACAGGCTGGAGGAGAGTCATTTGGTAGTGTTTGGAGCCTGGATGGGAAAACTGTCTTACAGAGGTGAGAGTCCTACAGGACGGTCATTGCGGAAAGGTCTCTGCTTGTAGGAATGGAAGCAGTACGTTATATACTCGCCCCAAATGCTTCATACAGCACCTTCCAAACTGACAGCTGGGTAATGGTCCCTTTTCTCTTCTATGGTTAGAGCTACAAAGACTGTTTTTAGTATATAGTAACACTTTAGCACCTTTTGAGGTTCTCCAAGCAGATATTAATTAAGCTTCCTAGCACCTATGGGAAGGGAGTAAATAGCCCAATTGCCACGTTACAGAAAGGAAATGACTAGCCAAGGTCATCCAGGAGGCAGAGCCAGGAATAGCATGGAGGTGATAAACCAAGAATTACACCGCTGCCTTTTCTCCAAAGAAAGATGGTCCAAAATAAGAGCTCACCTCACCTTTTATTCAAATTTGGGGGAAAGAATGTACAAAAAGAATTTTTCCATCTGCACCACAAAGTCTCTGTTACATCTTCCAGCCCTAAATGCCCACCCTCACTCCATCTGAGCCAGAACCTGTGCTTGATGAATGAATACAGTAGATATTATGATCCCAGTAGGAGACTTTGATAAGTAATTTTATTTTTTTCTTTTAGCCAGATTTCCTAAACACATGGACACATGAAGATAATGTTATTTCTGATGTTTTCTGTAGCTAAGTATTAGTCTCATTTACCTATTACAACAGCCTGCAATAGATCCAAAATTATGAATCTGCAATATTCCTAGGAATTTCCTTTTTAAAACAAAGAAGTCGCTCACAAAGGATTATGACTACAACAGAGGATAAATTAAAAGAAGGACTTTTGAAATGTATTATGTTGCAAATCCTTTTGGGAGCCAAACAGTGTTGACCCATCCCCTAGAAGTTAAAAAGACACTTGCTTCCAACCAGCTGCTAGGGTCAAAACTTTTTGGTAGAAATAAGAATCAGAGCAGTCTCTGCAACACTGGGGAAACTGTTTCTTCTGTTGTCTTGGGCTGGAAGCAGTTTGGTAGTTATTTTTCAGGGATGTTCTCAGCAATGGAAATTGAGAACTAGAAACAGAATCCAGAAAACACTTTGGGCACCACAGCAGACCTTTGGCCATTGGAAACTTATTCATTGGAGCTCCATAACAGCAGTTGGGACTGAGGTCGTGTCTTCACCTTCTGAAGCCTAAATACCTGCTGCTTGCATGCAGGTAGATTTATGATCGTCTGTTGTTCATGTGGGACCTGCCACAAGACGTCATTCCACCCAGAAAGAAAGAGCAGGTATAGCCACTAATATTCTCATTATTTTATATCTCGTTTGTCATTCAAACATCCCTGGCTTCACTTTAACAAATGCTCCCACGGATGCTTATTCCCCTTTTTTTTCTGCACGAAGAAATGAAGAGCGCTTGTACAAAGGATGTATACGTCAGTCTTTATGTCACAACACTTCCTGCAGTTGTATCTCAAGTAGGTGACATCAAGCTAACGGCATTTAAGAATTAACAGCCTGTACCCAAGACAGGAAATGGAGTTTATAAAACAGATGGATGAAGACCAGTACTCACCTGCGTTACATAAAGGCAAATCCATTTATACTTTATTTCCTTTATACTGAACTTGAATGTGCCTTTTTACAATAATCAGACTCGGCAGTTTCTGTGGGATATGTGATATGTGCAGGTGGATTGGTACGGCCTGGTTGACCTTCCACATCAGAAACAGTCCATCAGAGAAGAGGGGGACACTGTCCAGACAGTTCTGTAGCGATCCACCAACTGCACAGCCAAGGGCTTGGCTTTCCACCCTCGATCCACACTTAGATCATAGGATTCTTCTGTACCGCCATAAATTGTACTTAAATACAGGGAAAAGTTAGCACCCAGCGCTCTAGGCAGCGGCAGTTCTCTAGATTTTTGTCCAACTGCTCTCTGATATCAGTATTGCTGTCCTGGGTGCATATTAACCATGATTGAAACAACGCCCATTGGAAGTCTTAAAACCTTAACCACCAGTTTTACTTCTAAAATAAAGTAAACTGCCAAAAGTTCTGATAAAAGTGACAATTTATATTTTTAAGTAGTACGTCCGGAATTTTCCTATAGCTGTAGACAAAGGAATTCTTACCCAGATAAGTATAAGAGCACCAATAAATTTAAGGTAGCTTATGCAAGTTAGGCACTAATGAATGTCATCTTCTGTTTTGTCATGAAAAAAGATCTTTCTGCTGCTAAAGGAGACTGATTTAGATTATGAATAGCTGTAGTGATTTGCAAAAATGGCTCCAGAGAGATAGACTGAGATTCCATATACTCATGGCACTTGAGGTTTCTGCCCTTTTTGTTGAAAATTAATTTGTCCTGTGGGTTATTGGATTCTAGCTCAGCCAATGTATATTGCTCAGTCATCACAAATTTACTTAAAATTTAGTGTAGCTGAAGTTCATTCAACAAGACAAAAGTCTACAGTTGAAAGCTTCTAAAAATCTTTTTAAAAAACTGGCTAACGGTGTAATTGAAAGCACTGGTATCAAAGCAGATTTACCAAATCTTTTGCAGGTATGTGGTTTATCATACTAAAGAGACTCTTCCGTTTCCTCTCTTGATGGTGAAAACGAATGGGTGGTTTACTGTCCCCTTGATGCCAGGGGCTTTCACTGTTTGGCCCCATGCCTCAAACCCAAAACTTACATTCCTAAAACAAGAAAAGGTGCCTTGTAACATATTCTATAGCTTCCTGCACTACTCTTTAATTTGATGCAAATTATTTTTTATAGAACAGGGAGATAAACTCTGGTTAGAAATTGTCAAATGTCACCTCTTACATATCATCTTTTTTCTTTTTTTTTCCCCTTCTTTGTTTACCTTGGATGCAGGAGCAGAAATTTTGTTTGTATTCATGGAATACCCCTCTAGTTAGTGCATTTACTCCTAAGCATCAAACATCGCTGATGCTTGTAAATTTGATGTCCCAAAGACAAATAGGTTAAGGTTAAGGAAAAAAAAAAATCTAATTCTGTTCAAATCAGCAAGCTTCTTGTTTAAATTAAAAGGCTGTAACTAATTTGATTGATGGATCCAAGTCATCTGTTAGCCCCCATGTTGGTGAATCTCCTGAACCACCACCAGCGGGGATCTGGAGGTAAAGGTTATCGGAAATACAGCCGTGGTGCGAAAACTAACACGGGCAGTGATAGAAGGAGGGATGATTAAAGAATAAGCAGATCTTAAACGTTCACAGGAGAGTGGTTTTTCATCATCTATAAAGGATAAAAATCTTCTTGAAGAGAAATAATTCTCCTTATTTTAAGCTTTATCTGAAACAGTTTCATGTCTCATTTAAATGATGGGGATTTTTCAAAAGAAAAATATAAAGGCAGATAGAACTGATGGTATATGGGAAAAGCTCGTTTTGTGCACAACTGCTGTGGATGGGTCCCAAGTAGTAAGTCTATAAACAGTTTGTTTGTGTTCTTTCCACCAGGAATTATGCTCTAAAAAGACAAACAAGAATTTAAAACTGAGTTTATATTTAATAATAAAATCACTTCATACACATCTTAGTAAAATAAGAGGAAATATTCTGAATAAGAATTCATCCACAGTCCAAATCTCTGTTCAGCTGGCTATTTTTTATGTCTCAATTTTATTTTTTTTTATTCCTAGCTCTAGTGATAGATCTGAATACAACTGATCCAGTTTAAGCTGTGAGGCTCTCATCTCTGTGCTTGATACACAAGGCTTATACAATTGCAAGAAATGAGATACAGGGCGAGAACCAAATCATGACACAATGGACTGGAAATTTTAGATTAATAAACCTCTTTCGGAAGAGAACTAAATAACTTTTACAGTTTTATCTATGGCTATTTGTTTCTTTGAAGATTTATGGTCCTTGCAACAGATACGCATCTTATCTTTCACTCTTCAGATTAAAGGCAGATGATTTTAACCAGGCTTCTGACTGGCATAATCTGGAATTGCAGATGATTTTCCTTTAAAAAAAAAGCTAGGAGTGAACTTGCAAGTCAAATGAGAATATCATTACATATGTCAGAGGAGTCTGAGAAAAAAAAAAATCTGCATAAAGCTAAACAAGATCTAATCTTTATTATCCTGAGCTGGAATCCTCAGGCAGCGCTTTACCAGCCAGGTGCAATCCCTACCGCTTACCAAGGAATTAAAACTTTCCATGCTGCCGCCGCTTTAATTGATTGATGCTAAAAGTTTAGAAACTACAAATCTAACCAGCTATTACAAAGCTCCTTTAAGCAAGCCTTCTCCTTTGAAAGCGGGCTCCTCAATTGAAACTGGCAGCCCACATTTTTAGGTTTCAAGCAGCTCTGTCATTCTAGGAGGAATGTGTCTGCCACTTCACACGATAGCCTGAGCTGAAAGACATGTACTTTGAATCAGAGAATCAATAGAACACTTAATGGACAATTAGGAGAACAGCTGTAGGACTGTCAAAGGCCCATCTGTACACAGCTCAAACAGCCTGCGCCTGGACAGGGCGCGGAAAACACAGCTTACTGCCCCGGGGCACCCGCTCCCGTGACAAAACCCCCCTTTCATTGCACATTTCATGTTAATATAGCATTCTTTTTTTTTTTTTTCATTACAAATTTTAACACGTGTAGAAAATTATGGAAATTGCTCAGGCCATTTGTCAACTTATATCATGTGAATTGATCAATAAATTTCACCACTTTGTTGTTAATGTAGATAAATTTTGGCATTTAATTAAGCTACAGCGCAAACGTGGCCACTTCTAATTTCAGCAGATGCTACCTTTTCATCTGTAATACAGGAATACATCGGCAAATACGATCCAGTCGCTAAATATTTATGGACAACATGACAATTCCTAAAAGAGTTATCATCAGTGATTTTGGTTCTGAAACAATTAATGTTGTTTAAAAGAGCTCATGTGGAAAGCTGAAATAAATTCTGCACAGCAGATGAAGTTATGGCTGCACAGATACATTGCATATATATAAACCACGTAAATCCATACGTGTTATAAACATGTAAGCCCACACTGATTATTAGAGGAACACTGCCTATGGTATATACACAGGCAAAAATATGTAAATTCTGATAAACCGAGGAACAGATTCCCATATGTGTAAGTACTCGTGCACTACCTATACATCTTTACAGAGATTTCTATGAATTTGACCTGTACAGTGATATTTATCTTCAATGGATCTGCTTTGCAAAAATTTAATAAGAGATTGATCTCAGGAAGTAACACCACAGAACAAAACATTTCCTATCTAAACAGTTTGTGTAGAATAACTAAGAGCTGACAAAGGCATTGCTGTTCATAATAACAAAGACATTTCACTTTTTAAAACACGGAGTCCATTTCTAAACCACAATAATCAGGGATTAGCCTTTAAACTTCCGGATATTTTTTAAGCACACACAGATTTGGCCAGACAATAAGAAACATAAATGAACATTTTAGGCTTTGTACGTGGCCTTAGGGACCCCGAGATGAAATCCTGCCTCTGACAGCCAGAGGCCCCAGACACAGCGCTCAGCAGCAAGGCTTGACATGATAAACTGCTGGATCTCCTTGGAGGGGGCAGGAGGAGGAGGTTGCCTGGTGGTGAGATTGCCAGTGCCTCTGGGGTAGGAAAAGCCTTGAAATCCCATCGCTGGTTTTGCTAGAATCCTCCTGACCAAGCAGGCTCCCACCTTGACCTGTAATTTGTTGCTAAAGAATTCTCTTATCATTTACAGGACAACTGTGCTGGCAGCGTGAACTCGTGTGCAGGGGAAACCACAGAAAGGGACCTCAGTGGTGGTCACACACACCTGATCCTTACGAAGGATGCTCAGTAACTCCAGTAGACAGATTCAGCCTCTTCCCACACTCAGGCAACAAACCAATCCTACATTCAAGCACCAGGCAGATGGGCAGACATCCAGCGTCACACTGGAAAAATTCCTTTTGTTCGACTTCATTGTGAATTTCTCGGTTTTCACTGCTGGGTAAAATCATCTAACTTGATAAGGGAGAAAAAGAGAGTCACTCAGACACACCAATCATTTTTAAAGTGGAGTATCTGGTTTTGTGGATTTGTCACTGCTGTAGGTTTTGTTTTCAGAGAAACGGGTCAGCAGATTTCTTGAAGCTGTTGGGCAGTGCAGGGAAGAGAACAGGAATATTGTTCAAACTGAGACTAACTAGCTTTGAGCCAAGGATTTGCAATTCAAACAGAGAGAACAGGGAACCCAAATGCAGTAACTGGTTTATGTGTGGTATCTGAACCACAGGGAAATGTCTGGATTTACTGAGTATTTATACTCAATAAATACGGAACATTCAAACCTAATCCTGAGTCATTGAAATTATCTCATTGGCCTTCCCTCTTAACAGAAAGCTTTGTCCCAGTTTACCAAGGATTTTTTTTTTTTTTTTCATCTGGCAGCACAGACATTTACTCCTCCTGGACTGGATCAACACACAAGTTCATCAGTGCATGGATCCCCGCTCCTGCAGCACCGTGACACAGAATCTCCTCCCGCAGAATCTCCTCCTGCAGAGAAGCAGCACAGCCACAGAGGAGGGCTCACAGCCTGGCTCTCGCTGCAGTTCCTGCGATGTGCCACCCAGTTTGGCTGCGCACAGCCCCTCCTGGCATCGCTCCCATCCCAACACCCTCCAAAGGAGCCTGTACGCAGGCACACATGTAAGGAGAGCGGTTCCAGTGGAGGACCATCCACACAGAGGTGGTGATGGGGCTCTGCAGCTTCAGCCCAGAAGTTGCAACTCATGCATGACATGATGCTCTAGTGAGTGGAGAGAGGCCTGTTGAGGTCGTGTGTATGAGTTACTTTATCTTTTCTGTGGCCTGGCACAATGGCCCGTCCATTTTTTCTGGTGGAACTAGAAGAACTTTGAAAAAAAGCCAGTTTAAAGGTCTAAACAAATCCCAGTGCCATCTGCTGAAGTCAAATTTCATGTGTGCCCATAGCAGACCCCTAGTGATACCCACGGCGNCCCAGTTTGGCTGCGCACAGCCCCTCCTGGCATCGCTCCCATCCCAACACCCTCCAAAGGAGCCTGTACGCAGGCACACATGTAAGGAGAGCGGTTCCAGTGGAGGACCATCCACACAGAGGTGGTGATGGGGCTCTGCAGCTTCAGCCCAGAAGTTGCAACTCATGCATGACATGATGCTCTAGTGAGTGGAGAGAGGCCTGTTGAGGTTGTGTGTGTGTTACTTTATGTTTTTGGGTCCTGGCATGATAGCTCATGCATTTCATGACAATTTTCTTCTGAAGGAACTAGAACTTTGGGGAAAAAAAAGCCATCTTAAAAGTCTAAACAAATCTCAGTGCCATCTGCTGCGGTCAAATTTCATGTGCGCCCACAGCAGACCCCTGGTGACACCCACAGCTGAGCTGTTGTAACTCTCCCCCTTTCTCCCCAGTTCTGCAGCAGAAGCAGGGAGCAGAGGGCGAAAGGAACCGACCCAGCACCAAACCCCTGAACCCCAACCTGGCAGCTACAGCTCCTGCATCGTGCAGGTCAGCCACGCCGCAGGGTCTTCTTCAGTGAAGTTAAAAACGCCCAACAGCTTGAGACAGCCACGCTTGTTTCCCAGCCAACATTCTTCACAAAGCCATCAGGCTGAGTTTCTAAAGGTGAAGATGTAAACTTTAGATAGGAGGGGATTACACTAAAATAAGCAACAAAAAAAGTCTATTAAACAATCGTTGTTTTTAAAATACCTTAATAACAACAAATCCATTTGTCTGTTTCACCAGTAGAGCATTTTGGTGGGAGATCCCTATTTGTCTGATTTATTAGAAGTGCTCCACTGAGACACAAAGCATTGTTCTAATAAACCCAGAGGTTAGCACTATTGTTTTCGGTACAGCTGACCCTTGGATCTGCTGTAAAACCAGAATCATTAGAAATGCTCCATTGGTTATATTGGAGCATTTCTAATGAATCAGAGGGTCAGCTTTATTGAAATAATGTAAAATATCTAGATTCATGAGAAAAACCTCCACTGCAATGCATGGAGTGTTTCTAATAAATCCAGATTTTAGTGGAGCTCGACCCTGAATCCATTAAAACGTTATGAAAAAATAGTTACTGAGCATGCACCTTAGGTACTTTTTTTCTGTGTTAATCTCTCGTTTATTTTAAAATGCGCTGTAAAAATAGCAAAAGCCATCAGCAAAAATTTGTTATTTAAAGGCTGCCATCTCCTCTACTAACTCATGAGCTTCCAGGCAGGGGGACACACACGCACAGGGCTGCGAGCACAGCGTCACACACGGGGTGTGTGCACAGCCCTGGGTTTCCTGGGATCTCCTCCGCATGAGGCACACATCAAACGTGAGCGAGCATCGTGAGAGTTACAGAGCTTCAGGGTGCAGCTCCTTTCCTGACCAGCAGATGCAGAAGAGGATGTCTCTGTGTAGAAGAGGATGTCTCTGTGTAGAAGAGGATCTCTCCATGGCTGCAGGATGGGGCATCTTAAGTAAAAGCCTCGGTACCAGATACAGGTGTGATGCACTTCGGGCGTGTGTCTCAGGAGGAGTTGGCCGGTACCTTGAGGCTTCCACAGTTAACCAGTGTAACTTTCTCCCCGGGGTTTATGATGACGGTCAGAAGGCTGGGTACCAAAGCACCTGGAGGCTGTGGACAGTGCTGCTCTGTAATCCAGGGAGCTCTCTAGCCCAGGTCCCAGTTTTAAATCAACTGGAAGGCATGGTAAGAAGCTTCTTTTTAGTTCAAGGGCAGGTGATGTGCCACTGAAAACCAACAAACCAGTTTTGGACAAAGGAGAATCTCCTCTCTGCTGTGTAACCCTGGAGCCTCCAGTCCCGCCTGGTCATTGCTAAGGGGTCAGGCGGCAGCCACGCCACGGCGGTGTGTGGCAGGACCGGGAAGTCCTCAAGCAGCTTCTCACTTTTGCAGTTTTACAGCCTACCTTCGATGTATTTCAGAATAGTTTGCTTAAAATGAAACACAGGAAGACAATACCTCCATCACATCCCCCTAACCAGGCTGTTAAGGAACTAGGCTTGTGTGTGTCGTAGGGTTTTATAGCAACGGTCTTTCTATAGGTCCCCGCGCTTCCAGCAAATAACAGAGGTGCTGGCTCACCTCAGATGCAGACTAGGTTCTGTTTATTTTATGAATGCAGACAGTCAGCATATCTGCAGTGTGGTGTTCATTTCGCTGCTTTGCACCTACACACACACACATATATAAAATGTATATGAAAAGTATATTAGTATAATTCTATCTCAACAGATTTAATTCTTAAATGCTACATATACTTGTTTAATCTCTCATTTTAGAAGTAGGAAAGGTTAGATTATAACATCAGGTTAGCTCTCTTTGAAGCAGGTAATAATTAAGTTGATTCACTGTTGCAATTACTGTCAAATCCCCCTTAATTACCACGGATTTTATAGCAGCTTCATTATACGTCTGCTGTAATGCATTGTGGCCCAAAGGAGAAGTGTTGCAGGAAATTCTGCATAGCATGTATAATTCTAACCTGCAGTTAAAGCTTCTAGTGAAAGCCTCTGCACTAAATTTATCTTTTTTTGACATTTTCCCCCCTATTATTTAAAGCAGTTGAACTGGAGTAACACCAGTAAAATATACACCTAACTTCACAAGTGAAAATGGATCTCTTCACAGGTACTAGGAATAAGAACGGAGAAATTATAAAATCAGCAGTGAATTATTCTGAGCAAAAATGAAGAACATTTCTGGTCTGGTGTCACGGGGCAGAGAAAACTTCTGCCCCATCCTGCAAACCACATACCCCTGAAAAACCTTCCTCGATGGAACAGTCCCACTGAACACAGTTTCTAAAGAGGTAAGAATTTGCCGGATCACTCTGCTATACACCAATATTTCCATCCATTGTTCATTTTACATTTTATAAACTGGTTTATACAAACACAAGGTACGTGCACAACCTATAGCTTTGATGGTTTTTATTTCACCTGCATATTGAATACGTTATTACAGTATTTTATAGAAATACTTGATGAAATTGGCAATTTGGACAATGGTAACACCTATTATCCATCATGTAAGAATTTTTAAAGCAACTCTTCTTTAGCACTGACCTTGCAGCTGACTTTTGTAACAATACAGGCTCATGCAACTGCAGCTTTATGGCTCACGTGTCACTGCTTGTTTCCATTGGAAAAATCTTTACAAATCAGGGTCTGGAAATTGAGCCTGCAACAGTTCAAAACAGATAACTGAATAATGTGTCCCATGGATTCTCTCGTAACGAAGGAATTTACTCCACAGAATATATTAGATGCAGAAAGGGCTCCAGTGTCAGTGACACTATTGGCAGCTGTGTTAACAGTTCAGGAGCTGGCTTTGTACAGCACTACAGTTATTAAATTTCTCCAGAGACCATGACTCATTAATCAAATATTCATACATCTCTGTAAATACACGCCGAACAGAGAATACCCTCAGAGCTGAGCATCCCAGCACAAGTGCTCTTTCATGTAACGCTGACAAAATCCTGAGAACATGCGGTCATGTTTTGCATTTCTAATGCTCTATGTACTCTTTAGTACCCCGATTCCTAAAAACAGAACACAAATGATCTTACTGATCGCAAGTGTTACACAGTCACAATTAAAATTGCTTCACTATTGCTTCATACCATCTTTTTAAAAGTGAAGACAGTGAATCAATTCTTCTGTTCTTTGTTTACCGTCAGACAAGCAACTTTTTCCCATACGGATGGAGAAACCCAAGGCCATGCTCCTATTAACACAAGAATTTGTATTAGCATGAAAACAGCAAACCACTGGTTGAACTGTGAAGGCCAAAGAACTTCATATATTTGCAAAGACTCGAGCGGGTTGTATGTAACCGATGCTGTATTTTGTGTTCCTGCGCTGCCACAAACCCGCACGTCTTCTCACCTGCCCCGGGGGAGGCACAAACACGTCGGAACTGAAGGTTTGACCTTGGTCAGGCTGGGATCACGGTTCAGAGCTGCAGCATCTCTCTGTGATCAACTGACACTCTTTCCTATAAGCCTTTGAAAAAATTCACTTTTCTGTTTGAACTCCCCTTCCTGACACATCCATACCTAGGGCTGGGTTTTGACTGTTGTCTGATGCACACACCTGATCCAGGTCTCCGTGGTTTGAAGCAGTCAGATAACTAATAGAGAGTTATTTGTAAATGGGGATTATCATACTTCCCATTTCCAAATGCGTGTTGTTTACTCAGTGGATGGATAGAAATGGCTCGGGGAGGATGTAAGCATTTGCTGCGTGCACAAAAGTGCTTAATAATAACAAATCCTCCCTCCAGTTCTNTGAAGGAAAAATTGTAAACTTGCAAATCTTGCATAACATCCTCACAGTCTGTAAGTGACTCACAAATGGCCCAGTTCAAGGGTTGCACTCTGACCAGAAAATACTTCCTTTTTTAGTTCCCTGGGTAATAAATACAGACACTCTAGCTTAAGCCCCTCCACAGTTCCTACCACATTAATTTCCTTTAACAAGGCTTGACATTTACATTTTAAAAAGAAAATCCTCTCCTATATCGAATTAGGGACGGGATGGCAGTAACCTCCTGCACTTGTGTCTAAGACAAAATCCCCGCCACCTTGCCCCACAAGCCGGCACACGCCAATAAAGCAGCTGTGGATATCTGCTGTGCGACGGGCAGAAAGCAGCAGAGGCTGCAACTCCAGCCCCCCTCGCCTCCTGGACCCTCCACAGGGTCCCAATCCTGGGCATCCTCCCAGTGATCCCACTGCCCTGCGTGACCTTAGCCACTGACCCAGCTTGCTGCTGGATGTGGATAAATACCTCAAACATTGACTTTAATACCGCTCCCTTGGGGCACAGGGATTCACTGGCAGGAGCAGAGCGTAGGAAAGGAGGGGATGGAAAATAAGAATAAAGTGTGAATGCTGAGCAGAGCCCAGGAAGCCTCGGTTTAACACATGCCTACACACCCACTAGAGCCAGGCGAAAACAGCAAACATTTATTTGCGCATCTTCTTGCATAAATAAAACCCTGCTGATTTGCTTTGATGGCATTTACGACCACATTTATTCAGAAACGTGAGAGTTAGCAAGTTTTTATTTGCAGGAGCGTTCATAGAAAACAAAAGCATCGTGAATTCTGGTGTGAATAAATACCAGCGAGCTCTCGCACAAGAAGGGCTTCTGCAGTCATTAAGTACAGTCCTTTTTACTATTCACACCGTGGATTCAAACAATTACAGCTGCCCAGGAACTGCTTACAAACAGGGAAGGGAACTGTTTAGAGAGCTCAGTTCATCCCATTAGGCAACAGAAACCATCTCATGGAGATACCCAACCCTAGGGTCAACCGATCATCACTCAGGGCTCAATCCTGACTCCCTCGAGCACCTCTTCACATCTTTTGGGCAATGCAAATAGTAACCAGCATTTTAAGACCCCTTTACATAAGGTTGTCACGGCCTGACCAAGGTGTTGGGAGGCTGCAACACCTTTGTGCAGCCAGAAAGCAGCCGTAGGCTCACAGAGGCTCCAGCCGTAGGGATCGTCAGCCTAAAATTCCCTTCCATGGAGGGCCAGGGAAATGCGCTCTGTGCAGTGGGAGGAAGAAATGCACCCATACTCCCACAGTAATCAGCTGCAGGGTGGTAAAGGATCATAAAGGACCCTGCCATGCTCTGTCCCCTCTCTGACAGCACAAGAAGGGCTGGTGCTCCAGTCCCCCAAAAGCCGTACCACCTTGTCTCCGTGCCAGTCAACGTACGCAAACCAACCACTTGTTTGCTGTTCCTGCTTTAACTAAGGAGCACGTCACCACGCTATATGTCACTCTGGGGTATTTACTACGTGGTTTTAGCAGTGCAAGGTCATGTCGACCCCTCTGGGAGCCAGTCAACTCACCAGGAACACAGCCAGACTCTCACGGTCTTGCCTTGTGCAGGAATCGGGGAAGGGCGGATGGTCCTCAGAACAAAGTTGGTGTCAGTTTGAAAATCAGGCGAGGGGACGTGTGGCGTCACCTCAACACCCGTTGCCACCGCACCTGTAAGGAAATACAGCAGCTGCCTTTACATGGTTCTTACTGTCACCTGCTCATGTTCGTGTCATTCAGGAGTGTCTCACTGAAAACAGAACTGCCAAGGGAGACGAGCTTGGGGAGCTCCCACCTGCTGTTCTCCCAGGAGCGGAGCTGCTTGGAGACCCCCAATAAGAAATGAGGGTGGCCTCAGTTGTACAGCTTGGCTGAAGCACGGGCAACGGGCAGGAGGGAACGGCATGGCAAGCACGCCGTTCTGCCGGGAGCCACGGCTGGGCACTAACTCACTGACTGGCTTGAGCATCTCGCTGCTTCTAGGCCTTCAGGAGGCTGGTCTGCAATTCCCTGGCTCTGCTTCTCTCCGAAGCCAGTCGTCTCCCCCAGCACTAGTAAATAACTCCCTCTCCTCAAGGGCCCTCTTCTCTGTCCCGAGAGCCATCCCGAGGGTCTGGCAGCTCGTTCCCCGTGGAGTTAAACCAGCGCACGGGGTTTCTCCACCAGCCTCCAGCCAAGGCTAAGACTTGGGGTTGGAAAGAAGTCAGAAACCAGCTGCTGCCTTTCGTGGTTGCCTGCAGGGAAGGTGGGCACTGCCCAAAGGCGTTTCTAAAGGTTTTGAGTTTGGTTTGAGATGCCAGTGGCCACAGGGGGAAAGGGATGTGGTGGCCGGTGGCTTTTCCCATGGAGGAACGGCACAGCCAGGTCACACAGAGGTGTCCTTGACCTTTACAAGGGCCTCCCAAGCTCCCGGTCCCAGCTACAGTGCTGCCTGGGGAGGGACAAACACCGGCACCTTCATCGGTTCTGAGCATGATGGGGTTTGGGACACTGGGCAGGCAGAGGCAAGCCAAGGAGGACCCCGAAGTCTCCCATTAGTTTGAGAAACGAGGTCAGGATCTGTGCTAGAAGGGGAAGGCGGAGTCCCTGCTAATTATTTAGAGTCCTGAGGTTGTGTCAAGCTAATATTAGATATATACACACAGAAACGTTCCTTCTGAGGAAAAATGAAACGACAGAAAAGAAAATAAGGTTATGAGGCCATTAAAAGCTCAGACTTTGAAAAGAGCGACTGTGGCACCTTCAGGGGTACACGCGGTCCGGCTCTGTCAGGCAAGCGGGTAAGCAGGCAGTGATTTGTGGAAGTCCTTTAAGAAAAGAGGCCACTGCTGGGTGTGTGAGTAACTAATGCTCCTTCGGTTTGTGTTTGAAGGCAGCAGCAGCAACAGTGATGGCACAAATTAATTGCAGAGTTTTCAGGAGATAATGCAGACAAGGTAAAGAGAATTACTACGCGATTAACATAGTTTCCAATTAAAGTCCCCTGTAGTTACCGAAAAACATTAATTTCTACTAACTTGGTAATTTAACTTGTGTCACCACTGTACACGAGTGCACCAGGGCAACGGATGGGGTGGCTGTGCCTGAGCCTTAGATGAAAAACATGAAAAAAAAAAAGATATGAAAACAGCCATCAATTTTTAACAACTCCTTGTAACAGGCTTCAAATAAAACACCGCTGTGGGAAACTAAAGGATTTGCTAATGGATTAAAGGACCAAAACCAGCTGCTGTTCTAGCACTGAAGTTTTTCTTGCCCTTAGTCAAAAAGAGAAAAAAAACAATTCCACTATTTAAATAAACTCAGCAAAGGTGTTTCAACCATTAAGTTTCTGTATCAACAAGTTGCAAAAAGACCAAGAAAAATTAAACTATTTTGTCCTTCCAGAGAAGTTTGCTGTTGGGATGGCAGAACTACATTTTTAACACTTTCGTACCATAGCTCTTGTATTTCCTTTAGACCATTTCTCTTACAAGAATACCAAACCAAAGGTCTTTCGCAGAGCAGCTCAGTTCTGGAGACACAGCTGGCTTAGGTGGGTACGTGCACATGGGGTTTTCTAAGGAACCTGAACTTCCGCCAGCGGAGTTCAGGAAGAAGGAGAAGCTCACCCTTCAGTTCCCATCTCAGCCAAAGCCACCTGTGCTGCAGTGGGACAGAGTGGCTCACCATGGACCCGTAAGTGTGCAGCAGACCAAGAGGGACAAAGGCCTGGACATGGAAAACTTGCAGAATTATCAGGCCTGGTGACAAAATGCAGTCACCAAGTAGTGTCATTACCATTTTTATCACGTGCGTTTCCAGAACATCCGTCTGATTTCACTCTGCCTGTGGGGCTGGTGAGCACTATGGGAAGAGTTGTTCCTGCGATGTCTTCCCAATTGCCAGGCTTGTTCCCAGTTAGGAAGGCTGGAGTCTGCAGCAGGGCAGGATGGATAAAGTCCTTCAGAAGAGATGTGGGTGTTTGTCTATACGGCTTGAGACATATATCAACGTTATACAGTAACTTTCATTTAAAAAAATAAGAATACCACATAACTGGGAAAAAATTCCACTATTCAGCTACATATGTTAGTTTCACAAACTCAGCACCACTCTCACCATCACAAATACTGCAGCCTCCCGCGCACTGAAGCCTCTGGAGCTTATTACATTTTATTATTATTACTACAACACCAGAAGCTGTAAGTGGAAAAGACGTTATCGATTCCGCTAATCCACCGAACGCGGATTGTTCTTTACCGTGCGTTTGTTACCCCTTGGGCCACTGGTTTTAACCGCCCTACACGGTGAGACTTCCGACACTTCTCAGGGAGAACATCACACAGCCTGCATGCCCCTGCAGGAAGCTTTCCTCCAGCATCTCCCCCTTTCCCAGGGGTCCGTCCGGTCACCGTTCCCTCTAACTCCTCTCCCCTCACATGTTGTGAACTGTGGTGCTTCCCTCCCTCCCCGTAACCTCACTCTGCATCCACAGAGTAACAAACGATACCCCTCCGCTCTGTGACACAAGCTTTTAACGATGCACCATAGGATTGCTCTTTTTTTTTTTAAATATGAAAGCAGAGTACAACTTCATGTCTAATTTCCTGTCCACTGTTACCCAAAGGAACCACTCACCCGTTTTGCATTATTTTTTTGCTAAAGCTACATTAACTTCTGCTTCACTAATCTTCTATTTTCTAGCTCTCGCTGACATTCACAATTCTCCTCATTTTGACATCTAAATTCCATAAATATGTTGTTTACTCCCTCTTCTGGGCTATTAATGAAAAATATTAAGTACGATCAAGGCAAACATCCCCACAAACATGCAGCATCTAAAAGTAATATGATACCAAGTATTAGTAGGATTCATCAGCGCAGAGGTTACTAATTTAGACAAATGATGTGTGGGGTTTTTCCTCCTGAAAACAAGGGAACACAACCTCATTTTGGCTTTTTGGAATATTAACTCAATTAAGCCATGCAAATGCACACTCCAGCCCCAACACACAGAAATACTTGATCTCGTTCTGCCTGGAATTTATCTTATTAGTCACTTCTTCCTCATAAAAGGCAAAAAGGTGCTTTAATGAACGCACGTGATGCTCACGATTTGGATCGGCAACATTTGTGCCTTCTGTGCCTGAACGGCACTTAGAATAGGTTAACATTTGGTTTACAACGCAACAATAAAATTTGCCTTTATTGCAAATAAACAGAGTATTCACACCTTACAATATTGGTTTAGATGCAGGATTACATTCACTCTTAGAGGATCTGATATTAATACAAAAGGCACATGCATTTAATGTTTTCACACGTTTTTTATTTTCCAAGCAATGTTAATATGGGTTTTAAATATCGCATTTACTTTGTTAAAACATGAAATTCTGTACATTCGTTTGCCATCTGAGAACACACACCATCAAGTAATCATTTGTACAGTAATAACATGTATCAAAAAAAAAAACAAACCAAAAACCCAAAACCCAAATCACAGCCCAGAATTTTTAACACCCACTCTCCCATTTGCTTTGATTTAAAAGCTGCACTAACGGGAGAGAAGCCTCAACATTATAGCAGGTGAAACAGGAAACAAACACCGCTCTCCTCTAATAATTGTCTTTAGCTGCTTTGATTGGTCGCAGTTAATATTAATAGTATAACCTTTAAAAATTGTGGGGAAAGGTAATACTTTATCTTCACTCCTCATATTAAGGCTCCAAAGCAAGCTTAATGAGAAACCATTATAAAATCATACTGCTAAATAGTATCTTAACTCACAATTCAGCCTATATAATTATATCAGTGCTGCGACGGACAATCACTGCCGGCCTGTCAGACGTACCTTCCTCACGCTGCTGCTCAGGATGTGGCTCACGCTGACAGCACGAACGGTTATACGAGAGCTCTACCCTCACCACACGGACACACAACTCCAAGTTTGCTTACAAACAGAAACAACGTGGCTCAGAACCTCTGGATATGCGTCCATGACTTAAAACCCAGATGTATCCAGCAGCCTCTGCGCAGGATTTGTCCTGGACTGACACGATGTTGGGGTCACAAGTGAGGCTTTAGGGTCTGGCCGAGGTATTCCAGAGGCACATTGCAGGGTACCTGCCTCTAAACAATGCCTCCTGCCTGCACTAGCACAACGAGACATGAGACTCATCCAACTAGTAGTGAACAAAAACAATTAGTAAGTACATTTATAAATGACATTTTAAAGACTATTAACCTATAAAACATTATAATCTGTATGAAAATAGACCAAATTCAGCACAAGCTTGCCTTTTCGGGGGAGGAGGACACATACATTTTCTATTTTTTAAATTTTTTTAAAAAGCAAGTGTTCTCCTGGACAGCTGCCAATAATCTTGTGTAAAACGTCCTTAAAGCAAGACAAACTCCTCTGTACTAAATCTTTTTAATCTTTTCTTTTCATCCTCAGAGAAAAGGTCATTTTCTTCACGGAGTGGACTGGAAGCAAAGTCATAGTCTCTAGAATGACCCTTTACAAAAGTAAACAAGGGATATTTCTCCTTAGATGAAGATTTCAGCATCTACAATGTAAAACACACAATGTTAATTGGAAATGAAGGAATACAGTAAGTAGTGATATTTATCTGATGATGACTGCAAAGTAAAAAAATTAATTGTTCACTATTTTTTTTAAATTATTCTTTTTTAAATTTCTTACCTGCTTTGAAAAAACAGCACCGTGAGGCAATGACATACAGAACTACATTAGCCTAGAAGTATACACTGTGTGGAACTAAGAACCACTAAACATAATTTAATGAGAACAATTTATCTAAAATAGTGAAAAAACCTAAACAGATCTTTAAACAGTAAGAAGTGTTTAAAAAAAAAAAAAAAGACAGTCAGGGGCTGAGAGGGGTTTAAAAAAAAAATTCACACACAGTGAAATTCTTGATTTGTACTGTGGTCTGAAACTTTCCATTTTATTCTTGTCTCTTTTAAATGAATCTGGGTATTGTAGTGTGAAACCTGGGCAAAGAGCAAGGAGAGATAGGAGAGACGTACACAGTAAGAAGCAAAAGCAGAGTAACAAATGAGCATTAAAAAGAAAAAGTTTGTAAGACATTCAAATGCTTTGATTCTTGAGTAGACAATCAGCTGCAAACCCCTTCATCTCTAGAGGCTGGATACAAGCTGGCTCAGCAGGGACAGAGGCTGACAGCCACACGAAGGCTGTTGCTGGTCTGTGACATGGACGGGTGGACTTAGGCCAGCTCCTAACTGCAAGTTCGCACCAGAAAACTCATCCGAATACTGCATCTTGGGAATGCGTGGTGACCAACCAACCAGCAGACCTGTAAAGGTGATCCCTCCAAATCGGGACAGAAAGACACCTGCAGTTCCACTGCCCTTGTCCGTGCTCAGTTTTCCCCGAAACTTCCTTCTCTCCAGGTACTGAGGGAGTTGATGCAATACGAAATACAGAACATAAACTGGACAGACAGGCAAATGCCCAAACCAGAGCAGAGTGGAACCTGGTAAAGATTACTGCAATTAGTATCAAGCTGCAACTCACCCAGTGATCACAGAGAATCTGGAACTCTAAAGAACTTGTAAGTTCACAGATACCACTGTGATCATTTCTACAGAGGAGTTTATTGCTGAACATCAATATTTTGCAGTATCCAATGTTAGGCTCAGACTGCCACTTGTCACTGCAACAATTGATTCTTTGTGCTGAACTGCATCCAAGTTCAACACTGAATCCGTCCCGCTCTTCAGAGGACTTTCCATTTCTGCTAAGAACCTGGGCTACAAACAGTCAAATGCACTTGTAGCCCAACTGGATTATTTATTTGCTGCCATGGGTTTTGACAGGGAAACAATTCACTGCATTAGCAGAAAGACAAGCCTGGGACCAGTTAAGTAACAATGTAAAGTAGCAGCAGAGGCTGCCGGCAGGGAACAGCAGAAATGGTTCAGGTGCTGCGCAGAGGCCAGGGCTTCCACTGACCTCCTGGGTCTGCCACATGGGGTTGAGGAGCCAGACAAACTGCTGTGCCTGCTCGGTATTTGTGCTGGAAGTAGAAGACAGAAGTACCCATCCTTCTCAAGTCTGGCTGTGTTTCCAGGTCTCCTTAATCTATCAGATATTTAATTCCAGGTATTATTAAACTACTTGACAACAGCTGCCTAACTAGCAAGTACAGCAACCAAGGGTAACGTGAACGTGATTTGGATGGAGCTTCACCAGTCACTTCATTTGGGCCCTTGATTTCAATGCCCTGATTTCTGTATCACTGAATATATGGCTCAGAAGGTTTATCCTCAAGTAATAAAAGTTAAATCTTTTCTCCCACCTCTTACTGCCCAGAAAAGCAGTGAGAACCTGAATTTTTTAGTCTAGCCTACACAGGGCACAGTAGGAGTGTACTGCACTTTATAGGCCAGGAGTTATCACAGTCAGGTTGCAAACAAAGGGAAAAATAACAGAAGAGCAGGAAAAAACAAAGGATGTGAAGGAAGGATTGAAAGATCATAGAATGTTTCTCACATTGTATTTGAATCCAAACTTTCCTCTATTTTTGAGCTTACTGTCCCTGATATATATTTATATAACATAATGTCACTAATATTAAAGAATTTCTATCTAAAACACCAGGATAATAGCTTCAAGAACTTAGATCAGCCATGAGTATTTTCACAACATATTGTCAGAAAAAGAAATGTTCTTAATCCCGAACTTGAAAGACAAGAAAGAAGGAAAAAAGAGAAACTCCAATGCAACCGATTTTGTAAAGAGATTTTTTTTTACCATGTTATTACATTCATTCTTAAACTTTCCATATAAGGAAAACATGCAAGACCAGAAACTTCACTATTTAAACTTTCCATACTTCTGTTGCTCAGGAACTTCTGCTTCTTTAAATCTATTTGCTACCTCTCTGTGTAAGAATCAAAGAAACAACCTCAGCATCAATCAATGTCTGCTAGAGATTACACAGAGTAGCAATTGTAAAAATGCTTTTTTCTGGCCATAAGACTAATTCCGCTTCACAGGACATTCAGAATGCTGTACAAACATTAGTACTTTGTGCTGTTGTGATAACTATTGTGGTTAGAATATTAACACTGTGACCATCTTCTGCCGCCACTGCATCTTTTCAGAGACTATTTTTTAAAATCACAAAACAGAGTTATTTACTACTACAGCTAATCCAACATATTAATAATGCTGTATTTCATACACTCATGTACTCTAAGAATCAATGAAAAAAAGTCAACTACATTTGGACCTAAATGAACATATAGCTGTGTTTTTCAAGTGGAAAGACATGATCAGACAGCTTTGCTGGGTGATAGCTGCTCCGTACCCTTCAAAACATTGTTACTGAATCATAAACACGCTGCTTCACGTTTAAATGCCAACAGAAAAAGCACTTACGCTAACAAGAAATAATACACAATTTGGGCTTGATCAAACACTTCCATTTAAAAAACCCAAATCCCCCCCGAGGGACTGACTGCCTTTCCAGAACCCCTCCCCGGGCAGGGCCCATCCCGCGGTGGCGGGGCTGGCTGCAGAGACATTCCCATTTCACGAGTGCCACCTCGTGGGCCCGCCGCTGCCCGCTCAGCCCGATCCCACCCGGCTCCTCCGCCGGATACCGGCTCCTGCCACACAACCAGGATCTCCCCAGATTTTATGTATTGGTAAAATCATGTTAAATGAAAAACAGTTCTGATTTCTCACGGTTATAAAAGCAGCAATAAATATCAAGGAAATAATTACGTCTATTTAGAAGAGCGAAGCCGATTCTCTCCCCTTATCCACGCACAGCTCCCACACCCCGTTCTGGCCGAGGAATCGATCTGGGAACTTGAGCACCTACCTTTGTTATTTCTTCAGAAGCCTTCTCAAAGTCCTGCACAGTTCTACAATAAAATCCTATCGTGCAGCTCGGATCCATTTTTTTGAATGACATCTTTTTGGGAGAAGGACAGTGGAATGACTGCAAGTTTCAAGATTAAAAAACATGAAATACACAGTTAAGGTTGAGAACGGTACAGACCAACGCATTTACTTTTTTTCCACCAACAGCTTTAACGTACAATCCCATGTATCACTTGAATTAAAAACCCAGCACACACTTTTGAAGTAATTTCTTCCAACTCTCCCCCCCCCCAAACATTCAAGTAATTCCACTCTTCTTCACAGGTACAAAGGTACAAAACCTCCTGCTGTTTACGCTGCTTTCACCAAACTTGCTCACAACACCGTGTTAGTTTGAAATCTGTCAGAGGTCTGCCGCTCCAAGCAGTACTTTATGAATATTCCCAAGGCAGAGGAGGTGAATGCTCTTCTGCAAATTGAATTTGTAACAGCTTTTGCACTATCTTACAATTACTGCTTTACTACCACCGCCCAGTGCCCCTTTCCCTCCCCCAGCCTCTATAAAAGAGACATAATGGAATAAACCAACCTCATGCATTTTCCTTTAGGAAATTAAATGGGTTAAAAAAATCCACAAAATCCACAAAAGCAAAACCATATTACAATAATCCACAAGTAGGAAAAAAACCCAAACATGCCCGGCTTTCTAAATTGCTTTTTCCTAATGTGAAATCTCTTTTCATGACAGATGATGCTCTGACAGTGCTGTGAACTATCAGCAGCCATGCTATAAGAAAAAACAAACACAAAACCCCCTTCCCCACACTCCTCATTCCCAGTTTACGAGAGAAAAGATAAGCATATGCTATCTACCCCGATTATGTGTTTATTACAGGAACTGTAGTTTTGGTGAAGCTCATTGTTTAATAACTGAAATGATTTCATCACCACTGACTGTCTCTCAGAGGTAACTCCTCTTTACTCTGCTCCTAACAAGCAGAACTACTCCGTCATCCTACCTGTAGTAAATCACCAGCAATCCTGCCACAGCTGCTCAGTAACAAATGCTAACACACCACGGCTGCACCACACTGCAGCGGAGACACCGCTGTACCAAAATGCAGATTTTGCTTTTCAGCAACTTGCCCCAGTGATCAATACTCTCCGGTGAATATTCTGGGCTATTTCCTTCACACTCACATGTCAGCTCTGCACAGCCCACGGCTCTCCTGGCACAGCGCAGCTCAGCACAGGACCAGGACAACTTACTGACACAACAGCAACACCAGGTCGGAGCAATGCAGAAGATTTCTTACCACCACCGTGTTTCCTCTAATGCTAACAACTGTTACAGTCTGATCTGACCACAGCAACACCAGCCCCTGACAGCCAACGTCATGCAGTCTGTATATTAGAAACCCTTTTTTTTTTAATTTTATTTTTTTTTTTCTGGTCAGAAAAGTGAATCCTCAGAAGATGACAGCACTAGTTACCTGCTTGGAGACTATCTGTCAGTGTACCAGTTTTACATATTGAAATACAATGTTTTTGTAAATACAAACCTACGAGAGGTATTTCTATTAAAGCTCTGCTAAAAACATATAAGCAAAGATGAAAAATACTATTTCTACAAGACTGATTTTAGTCGCTGTTTTTTCTCCTAATTCTGTTCAGATTTTACGGGCAGGAATTGCATTTTTGAATATTCATTCCCAAGTCATCAAATACACAAATCGAACCCTGCCTTACGCATCCCATTTCAGCAACACCACTAACCAGAGTTGTGCCGTGCTGCTCAGGGCAGCGGTCTCAATGCTACACAAATCACTGTACAACAAAGAGAAGTGGGCAGGCATTTTTTTTCCCCCCTACTCCTCCAAACAAATGGATTCTGGAAGCCAATACAGAGTGGATTGATTTCCAACTTATTCTGGACAATTTGTCAATTTTGAGAATACTCCCTACAGATAAATCTAACAAGCAACTATCCACACTAAGAAAGCAATTTCTGTTTACTTTTGACATTTCTGGACAAAGATATAATACTATTAAATGCACTAAGCATTAACTTGCAATATATTTTCTGTCTACAGAAAAGCATTAGGATGCGATCAAGCCAAGCTGGCAGCTTGCGCACCTTCAAAATACATTTTAAAACCTTATTATTATTTGGAAATTCATATTAATGCCAGCCTGCAGCACAATCTGGAGGATTAGTTACGGGAACAGAAACCAAAAGGATGGGTATTTTTTGTAGCTTGGCCACTGAGCTACGATGTGACCTTAAGGAAGTCACTTCAGCTCTGCACCTCTGTGCTCTTCCCACCTTCTGTCTGGCTTACCCAATTAAACTGTAAAATCCTCCGCGAAGGCTCTGTATTTTACTACAGTTATTAGCATAAAGCGGCAAGGATCTTTGTTAACATCTCTGGCTGCTGCCACAATACAAATAGGTAGAGCTGGGACTCTCACCAACTCCTCTTCCAAATATCTCAACAGGGTAAATCTAAAGGTATCTCTAAAAATAATGAAAGCTTCTGTCTAGGATATTTTTTATATGCTTTGCTGCTTTTTTTTTTTTAATTCAGCACTCTCTCATTTTCTATAGAATTTTATACTTCTGTATTATATGTCATGCTAATGAAAACATCTTGTCAAGCATAAATACTGAAAAACACGTAGTGCTTGCTTCAAGTCAGCCTGAGCATTTAACTTTAGTTCTATACAAGTATATAAGCACTTTTCCTAAATACTTTCTGATGGTATTTCGATTCAGGTATTGGGATCCTGTGTAACAGTTCACTCCACTGTTCCCAGTTTAAGTTAACTCTTAGCTGCTGTACAAAACAGAAACTACGAAGATCTATAAATTCATTACACACCATTTGACTTAAATTCTAAATGCAAACCATCAATTTAAGAGCATGTACTTAATTCCTCAGCTGTGAGTGTATGAGTTGTGTATGACTCACTTCCACTGTTTACAGGACATTACTGCAGAATTTTAAGAATTGTACATTCAATAACTAGTATTTCAGGGGTGGTGGTGATAAGCACATATTCCTCTTCCTTATTTAAATGCAGTATGTTTTTTCTGAAGCTGTGTTTCCATGTTTAGGAGTGAACAGAACACCGTGGCATGAGGAACCACTACTAATAACCAGCTCTGCTCCAGAGCCGCTGATGCTGTCCTGAGCGGTGGGTGCACCCAGAGTGTTTCTACACCAAGTTGGTCCAAGGAATCTGGGAATTCACATGGAAGGTGGACACAAGATCAACAAGGCAAGTTTGTACGGATGGTACTGAGTACTTCTGCTGTGAGTACTGTGGCTATTGAACACTTACTTCTGCGGCTGATAATGTTTTCCCATGGTACTTGTCAATTGAGTTCTTTAATAACCTCCTTCAGCTCTCTCTATTTTCAATGCAAGTTATTTGGAAAGAGGTTAAAGGAAAACACTATTGTATAAAAAAAACCCCACCAAACGCAAACCCATGATATTTAAGACCTAGACATAGTCTAGAAAGGGGTTGGGGGATAAAGGTCAAATGCAGCAGGTATATTTCAGACATGTCAGTTTCTTGGAAACTACTATTCCACAGAAATAGCTTGATTAAAAATAACAGTAAAACTCATTAAAAGAAACCATTCAGAAGACTTGAGTAAAATTCATCTAGTCAACTACAAATCTCACCGAGAAGCCTCAAAAATTTCCACTGGTATGAAGCTAAAAAAGTGAACTGCAAAGCTGTTAGGAGCAAAAGTTACATTTAAAATGATAACATGATAGCCACCTGCTCCAGAATAGAAACACTACTAATACCTGGATAAAGCAGCAGCAGGTAAACCTATAGGAAATCTGCTTCCAAACTGACAGCAGGCTCCTACTATTGAATACTACAGTAATTCTCTCCATGATGTTGATTGCAACTTGAATTTAAAATAAAATACAACTGACCAAAAAGACAAATTAACAAAACCAAACCCAAATAATTCAGGTTTAAAATCCCCAAATATTGTCTATTTTCTTTGATGGAAAATTACTTAAATGAAGTGATCATCTATTTTTGACATTTTCTGATCATTAAAAAGAAACAGGCAAAGATTAATAAAGTAAAAATCAAAACCCCATATTGAGTTTTTAACCTCTGGTCATTTTGGTTGATTATAGGCCTATAAAGAAGGGCAGAACCTTGATAAATAACATGTAACTGTAAGCCCATAAAGATGCAGCTAGCTAGAACATCTCTAAATAATTAGCGTTTGATTCATATGGGAAGAAAACAGTGCCAGGTCTATATCCATACTACCTCAAGAGGGAAATCCTTTATGCTGACATCTACAAAAGATTGGCAGTAATGAGGATCCATGTAAATCAAACTGTCATCTACAAGGACAAAACAGAAGACAAGTAATTCAAAAAACACCTTATTATTACACTGCTTACAATCCAATTTCTATGCAGAACAGCTGAAAAAAAAGCCAGCAAGTAACTGCTTGCCAGGCTGATATTCATTGACTGAAGCATAGGTTTTCGCAGGACAGATTAACTTTTGCATAATCAAACATGCTTGTATAAGCAGAATTTTATAAAGTGATGAGACTGTCATTTAATTTTTGGTGATAAAATTACTTTTACAAACACACAATTATATTCTGGAGTTTGCATATGAAAAATGTATTGTGCTACTTCATCCTGACAGGAAGAATATATTGCTTGTCATTTAAGCATCAACTAACACCACTTAAACTAGTAAAACGTAAATATGTAAATAAGAACTGCCAGCTAGTAACAGCAAACGCTCATGAAGTTTGGTGAAACAGATAAATTATGCCTTGTTTACGCAACAACGGAAATTAAACGTACATTTTACAGAATCCAATTACTGCATGGGGTAAATGACAAATGACTGGACTTGGGTAGATAGGATGAATTAATAAGGTACTCATTTTGCTATTTTAATCATGCTATTCCCACTGGTTCAATATTAACTTCCTAACTCAAAGAAAAATACTGAAGAGACATAACATATTAAAACACTAACCTTGAAATCCAGCAAAGTAATACGACTGCTTGGGTTTGCCACCAATAATACCGACACAGTACTCAAGGCTTAAAATTCCCTAGAAGCAGAACATTAAATAATTAGGACAGTGTTAAACAGAGTAAGTATTAAACTGAATTGAAATATTTTCTCTTTCTTTACGGCTTTTAGGCAAATAACTTTTTTTTTTTTTTAAAGACCAAGTTCATTATTTTCTGGGGCTTTACTCAATTTTTAGAAGCTTATAACTGACCAAAGTGAAAACATACCACCAGATATTCCAGAGAAAGTCCTCCCTTTTCATGAGAGGCCCACACACTGAGAGAACTGGCAGTATCATTTCAGGGAGGAGAGAAAACAATGTCATACAAGTTAAGCACAGGTTGCTTTGTCAAAAGATATATCCAACTATTCAGATTTACGGAGTTCATACACATTTACATCCCGTGGCCCTGTGGATTCTCTACTTTTTTGCGTTCAAATGTGTGGAGAGGGAACTTTCACATTATAGGGAGAAATGCCAGTTGAAGCAAGAGTAATTACAAAATACAGCTCTAAAAACAGCAGCGCAAAATGCGGGAGGAGAGAGAGACACACAACAGACAAGCCCCATAAATCTTCCTGGACATTGACTGTGAGGGTAGAGGAATCAGAGCCATCAGTACACAGCAACTTTGAGACATTGCCAATACACCTAATGGGATCTAAAGAGGGACACGGGGCGAAATACAGGAATCACTTCAGTCTGGAGGTGTAAAGGAAGAAATCTCCAACCACTGCAAAGCCAGGAGCCACCACCAGTTTAACTGAAATTCACCTCTAGCACCCACAAGCTCTGGATGCAGTCACAGAAAACAGACACCAAAGAAATGGCCCTTGATCATTTCTCTACTAAAAGTATCTAGCAAAGGAATCGAAGAGAACTCTCCTCCCTCCACCTTCAACGTATTTCTACTCTTCTTGCTTTTGTGAGGTTCTGTTTCTTAACAGGGCTCATTAGGATTTCTGTGAATATTCAGTCTTGGCTTAAGACAGATCTCCATTAGTTATCCCATCAACTCCAGCGGGAGCTGAATTTTGCCAACATCGAGCACTTCGGAAAGCTGAGCCCAACTGTTCTAATGCAATTGAAGCCCAAGACCATTAAATACTCTGAAAACTGAACAGCCTTTAAATTGTCTGTAAATCACCGTGGTTTTCTTGTGGCACTAGACAAGTGCTGGGTCCAAAAACTTGGACGCTGGCCCAAACTGGGACAGCAATCCAGAAGACTTATCAGTTGAGCTAAAGTGAAATCTCCATTAGCTGGCAGTCATATCTATATCCTCTCCTCTAAGAGATCAACCATTAAAAGTATAACCATTACATTATCGTTCTATAAGCAGGGAAAATTTCTCTCAACAAAATGATTGATATTTCATGTGCTAATAAGACCAAAGCTTCTCAAGATAAAATCTTCTTACACAATGATAAAGTAATGTGTCAGAACAAAAACTATTGTACTCCTCACCCGAGATGCTAACAAAGTCAACTTCAGCATGGTTTACATGGGTTAAGCAAAAGTGTTGCTGATTTAAAATAGGAATAAGAAGGCTTTTTTTAGAAAATGCTCCTCAATGTCCGAGCATTACAGAGCATTCAGGTAGATCAGACGCAAAGGCTGAAACAGCTAAGGAGGACACATCCTCTGCCAGTGAAACAGAAAGGGAGCAAAGCTGCTTAGAGTAATGAATAACACTTTAATCTGTGGGCATTTTATTGTAAAAGTGAATTATAAAAAATTTATCAATTTTCATCCATAAATATAAAATCCTTTGTAAAAATTACCTCTTGTACTACATTCTAAAATCTTCATTTTTAACTTAAATCCAAACCCCAAGAAATTTAGTTGCTTCTTGTGAACAGTTGAGACTGGAGTGACTAATCTGTGCAATTGAAAGCCCTCTTATCACCGTCTCTGTGACAACAGCAGAAGGCAGCAGCAGGCTTGGTAAATGAGGAGCAGAAATCACCCCGGCAAAGCCAGTTGTGCGAGGCAAGCTCAGGTAACGTGACTGTGCTGCGAAGGCCAGTGCCACGCCAACGTGTACCCTGGCAAAAGAGTGTTTTTGAGAGCTGAACTGAGAAAGCCTCTGCAGGGCAAAACTAGCCATAGATATCCGTTGATAATAGAAGGCAGTATGAAAGAACTGGAGTCACTTTTCTGTCGCTGGAGCAGCCTTATGAACGTTGCAGAAGCAACCATTTGTTAGCTTACGAACGAAGGTGCTGTGTGTGTTCCTGGACCTGACGGATTCAAAGGCTTTTTGCAGTTAACATTGAAAGTAAAGTAAGGTGGCTGTAGATCATGTCTGCAATCACAGGCTTATCTTAGCTCTGTCTGAATTAATCAGAAAAGAACTAAAACTCTTCTAAAACCAACTGTCTGAAAATACAAGAATCAGGAAAGAAAAACAATTCAATAGTTCATCACTTAATATAAAAGGCTTCATCACTCTGTCTCCCCATGCCATTAAAAAACAAAGTTTTCCTAAAATTTTACAGAGAAGAGACAGTCGCCAAAAAAAAAATTAGACTCTCAGATTTTGTTCATGATACTACATTGTGGTATTTTAAAAATTAAAAGAAGAATTTAAAGACAGATAAACAGCAGCACAGAAAGTGATAAAGCAGCAGGGACAAGAAAACAATCTCTTCCCTAAGAGAAGCATTCTTGTGCTAAGGGGTAGGATTACAGAACATCTTCAGGTGTTGGCACCATATAGAGAACCTCTGCTGAAAAAAAACAGAGGACAGCATGGACCTTCTTTCACTCTGCTTTCTCCCTGAATTTTACTTTTTTTTCCCCAGCTCTTTTTTATTTGTGGTAACTGCTTGATACTCCTTAGAGACATTCACCTGCATGTCCAGATAGTGAGAAAACCACTTGAAGCAGTGATTAAAGATATAAAAAAATTCTATCCCCTCTCTTGAGGGGAAAAAAGAGACAAAAGAAAACGGGAAGAACAGACAAGCAACAAACTTAAACCATTTAAGAAAATAAGAAACAGAATAAGGAGTTAGGTATATTTATATTTTTAAATGCTGACTGATACTTAATTTAGCACAACTCTAATAGCATATGTAACTCAATTACCATTTGTAATTTGAGCCAGTGCATTAACGTCTTTTCAGGTAGCTTCTTTAGGAGCAGGACAGTTATTACTGCTTCACCAAGGGACATCGTGTGCTCTGCAATTATCTCTGATCTTGTAATAGGGAAATTTAAAATCCGTAAAGTCAAACTTTACAACCTTCAACTGTAAAATCACCACCACACGTTTAATAGGTAGAAGATTACCATCATGAAGTCGCTTTTCATATCACCTGCTGCTACTATTTGAAAAATGATTGAACTCTCATTTCATACCTTTACAAACTCTAAGTAGTCCATGTTTGTTCTCTCTCCACCAAGTCTCACAGGAACCAATATAATTACAGCTTTTGTGTCTGCTTTTCCAGAATCCATAAAAGGACACTGTCTGTCAACAACATCTGAGCTGTAGACTGAAAGGAGACACACAGAAATATTCATATTTAAAATTTAACCGTTAGCTTTTACAAAGACACACCTACAACATATCATTGCTTGGTTTGACAGACTAAAACTGCAGTCCTTCAAAATCTTACAGTCCTCCTGAAATATAACTCCTGAGTGCCTCTGATATAAAACAGTGTTACGCCTCCTTATTTTCAGCAATATTTTGTATTTAGTAATCTGGTGCTGCTGAGATAAGACACATTGCCAAGGAAATGCAGAAGGGGTAGGTTAGAAGAAAGCCAATAAGTATTTGTTCACTGCATAGAAATTTCTTCTAAAAGGTGATATTTAAAACTTGAAAGCCTACAACTAACAGAAACAGCTACACGTCAAAGGAAAAAAGACAATAATTTATTTTAATAAATTAATGTAGATTATTGCTTATGCCCTCCAAACTAAAGAGCGATGATAAAATCATCACCAGAACAAAGAAAGGAATAATTAATAGAATTTTAAGTTCCCACTGTCATTGTAAGTCAGGTGAACCTGGTTTATAGTGTATGATTAAACAGTTTCTCTTTAAAACCAGTTTGATTAATTGCTCAGGGATATCAGTCTATTCTGTCCTATTCCAAGATCAGTTATGACATAACTAAAATTTCTGGCAGCTAAACACGGCTACCGAAGTAAGACATTGTGCTTAGGTTTGAAAGCCTTACAGTCATCACTGTAAAGTTTCACTGCACGTTTGGTTTCTCTTGCCGTCGTTTGCTGCTCCTGAACATCCAGAGCTCTAAGCTCCTCCGCCTGTTATTGATTATTTAAAATGCCACATTGGAGCAGAAGAAAGGTTACCACTGACTCGGGCTCACATCTCTGAACTCCAAGTGAAAATGACTTCTTACTATTCTAAGAGATTGGTGCAGTGGGGTTTTTTCCCCCACTAGAAAAACGTCTAAAAGAGAATCCAGTGATGCAAAAGACAAATACCAAACAAGCAGTGTACGAAGCTTTCAAGTTGTGTCCAATTCTCAAAGAGAACAAACATCTGCATATACCAAGAACCCGTTTGTCTACATAATCTCAATTTTGTGGATCCATTTTTGAGTTTATTCTTTTCCTTACAGCTCCACTGTTAAGTACTTACTGGAAGTCATAAAAAGCAACTAAAATGTTTGCAAAAATCTACATAATCACAACATTTACCTGTACAATCCTGAGCAACGTAGACTGTTACTCCTTGTAGCTCAGGGTCTCTTGCTTCTTCAACAGCTTTTCTAAGTACAAACACAAAACTATTTAACTCATCTGTGATTTTTAAAGACATTAACAGTAAATAAACATAAATTATATGATTTTTAAAAACAGTTTGGTTTTAATTGTTTGCTGTTGGGGTTTTTGTTTTGTTTTGGTGGGTTTTTTACTTGTGGGGTTTTGCTTTTGTTTTTAAATTTGAGACACCTTCCACTCCTGATAATACAGATGGAGTGGGTGGAGTTTTGTTTATTTGTTTGTTTTTAAACACTGGATACCAACATCCAGTTTATATGGCAACATGTTTTTCCCAGGCAAAGATTACAATGTGTGACTATTTAGAAGAAACAATGAAAACCACAAAAAAACCCCCCAAAGAAACACATTGACTTACAATTCATACTCACTATCTAATTTATTCCTGTTTTTAACAATTTTCTGTGATGTATATTGGGACAATAAAGGCTAAATTTGCTGACAGAGAGATTATTTTCAACTCAATAGATGTCATTAGTTGACCTCAATTCATATAACTAGCACAAATTAGTGCCTCCTGTCTATGGAAATAAAGGCGAGCACATAAAAAGCTGTAAGGTTTCACCAAAACTTTCAAAAAGGTAATTGCAATATTAGGTTATCCTCGAAAGAGTAAGAGTAATGGACCTAAAAACTAAAAAGAAAATATATGTCAATAGTCTGAAGCATGATCATCCATCAAGGACAACTTTTGTAAAGAAATTAAACTGCTCAAAACAGAAGATTAGCCTTTGACTTCACTACACGCTTGCATTAAATGGTCACTATCCCTTTATTTCACAATAGATTTTGAGGAATCATTTAATACATCGTTCTGAAGTTATGAGAGCGCTATACATTGTTAGCACTGCTGTGAGAGAGAAAGGAGATCTAGGAAAGGAAACCTTTGCCAGGTTGGAAATCACTGGTGGGCTTGTATTGAATGTAATTCTGGACCAAATCCCCCCCGCTCCCATTAGCGTAAAGAGGCTGCTGCAATTTAAAGCTAGCAAAAAGAATTCTGACAGCTTCTATCACCACAAAAAAAATAGAAGAAAACCCATAAATAATGCTAACCTCTCACATCACTGTGTGCATTCACACGTATGCACACATAGACACCTGATTATTTCAGTACAAGTTCACTTACGATTAATATACTTTTATACTAAGTAGCAAATTCTTCTATTCACATAGACACTGATAAAATGTATGAACTTTGGCTTCTGCTGCCTAAATGACTTGTTAATGATTCAGTTTACAGGTAAACTGGAATCCACTAAGAACAAATGCATATAATGTTATTAAAAAAACAAACCAAAACAAAAAATCGGTAATATTCAAGGAAATGGAATATAAAGGCACCTAGTACAGAGAAATTTGACTTTCGACTTTTTTTTAACCACACTGAATGTCACAGACCCTTTACTTTTACTGTGATATAATTATAATATTAATAGTCCCATACATTTACAGTTTCACAAGAATCTGATGTGTGCAAAGAAATGCTGAAAACATCAATTTTAGCTCTGACATTTCATTACACTATCAGTACATTACAGCCCCCAGGTTACAGTATATAAAAAAAAAAAATCTATAATGTTATGCATGGTCCAAGGTTGAAAGAGTGGTTAGTTTTTAGAACATTTCATTAAATGCAGCTCTACTTACAAGCCATGGTTTGGGAGAGATACTTGGGACTTCTACTGCCCAAGGTATGGGAAAACAGGAATGTCGTTTTTTTTGCTAAAGTCAGATTGAACAAAGGCTCAGAGTTCAGTTCCTGCACCTACTGCTATTTCCCTTCCTGCCTCTGAAAAATCTCTGGAATTGCTACCGATGTGGACATTTTACAAAGCCAATAATGAACAGTTAGATGCTCAATTAAGCTGACGTAATCTCATGACGCTTTTAAATGCTGCTGTAATGTGTAAGGCACGGTAACAACAAAGAATAAAGGTATTCGTACCTTAAAATGTGTGCAACAACTGCAGGCCCATACCAATCTCCAGCAATTTTTCCAGACTTCTTTCCATATTCTATTAGCTGATGTAAACCAAAAGCTGCCAGTGGAGAGTCACCAAACCAAGAAATTATTTTTCTATGATAGACTTCATTTCTCATTTCACTGTCATCACAGTTTCTCTTTAATGTTCCCTGATGATGATTTGACAGGATCTTGGGTTCTCTTTCTGCTGTAAGCGATGCTTCGAATGATGCCGTCAGCTTTTTCACTGTATGGGCTGTCCACGATTCAGAATCTGAATTGTCAATGTCCAACGCATCTGGCCAGACCCAGGCTGCAACAAGAAATTTTAAGATGCATATTAGGCTTAGTATTAACTTTTTGGTATAATTAGCAAAGTGCATCCCTTTCTCACCCATGTTCCTCAAACTGGTAACAGGTACTTTACATACCGAGCTGCAAATATCAGTGTTAAAATGTAAACAAAGAATTCAAATAGAAAAGGATTTGCTTTTATTTTCTGATGAATGACAGGTGAAATGAAATATTACCAACAGTATATTTGTTAGCAGTTTATGCTCTCTGAGTCAGTAGGTCAGACTCCCTGATCCCAGTCAGTTTTGATATACAGGCCACACAGGATTACAAGGCACAGGTTAGAACTATCTTACAGATTAAAAAGAGTTCTATGCAAAGTCAAACAAGAAGTTTCAAAAGCTGATTTTAATTCTTCTCGTTTGTCGGTTACTAAAAAAATAGGCAAACCTGAGAATTATTCATGTGAAAACAAAGAACTCTTCCTGGCAAAATGTCAAAGGGGATCAGCAGAATAAGAGAGTTTTCTTTAGTCGCTAAATCTGTGAATTCTTTATCTAGATTACAAGACAAACTTGTTTAAGTATTATTCAGCACATATCTACAGTCTGCATTTCTAGGAACAGGTTTCTCTAACAACTCACCCCACATGCAGCGTTTCTCTTACAGCATAATGGTGGTTCAGCAAATCCAGAGAACAGCAATGCTTCCCGTGTCAGATGACTGAAAGTCTTTCCCACAAGTTCAAACAACTACTTGCAACACAGAGCATGTGAGGAAACCTCCCAAACACAGTGAACACAGTGTTAGATCGGAACACACCCTGAAGATGTACAAGGAACACCCTAGAGGGCAATGGGGAAGGCTGCCACGTACAAGTAAGGAACACAGCCCACAAACCCTATGGATGGGGGGGGCTTTTGCTCCATGAGCCAGCTCCTGGGGGTTCAAACAGCTGCTCTTACAACGGCGATAGGAACCTTTTCAAACTAATACTGACAGAGAGCAAGAACTGCAGCCCTCCTCGCAATTCTTACTGAAGTATCCATGTAAAAGTCTTTGAGAAACAAAGAGGAAGCACAGAGGCAACTGTATTTTGTTCTAAAATCTAACTTAGGGCTCCAGTAATGTCACAAGTATTGCTGGCAGTGGCCACGATCCACATCACCCCCACACCAAGGCCCACAGGCGTCACCCCTGTGAAACCTTGGGTTAATTTTTCATTGCAGACCCAGGCAGATGCGTGCATAAGCTCAGCATCCCAGGCCTTGCTATTCCCGTACTGTGAGCTTCAAATTTAAGTCAGTGTCTTAAGCACAGGCATTTCAAAGTCAAACTTACCAGTACCTTAACATTTAAAATAAAACCTCACTTACAACATCATTCCGCACAATCTGGAACATTCTATACAGTAGTGGAAGTGTAAGTATTCCAGTTAGTAACGGCAGTCGAGTTTTGGTTTGTAACAGAAACAATGCCATTAAACTATAATGAAAACATCTCTGGGAAAAGAGTAAACAGCGATGAAAAACTTCATGTAAACACTTAAATATGTTTCAAAAGCTACCCAGACCTCATAAAAAGCTTTTCAAAAGATAATTCACCACCTGTCAGAAGACTAGGTGATGAGAAAAGTAGCCCAGAAAGACCATACATATTCCATTTTTCTACACATTCGGATTGCCACAGAAACACTAGCATTCTGGAATCACCAAATCACTTTACAAATTAGGATGCATGGGGGACACTGCAAGGAATTCTTTGTAACTGTGGATTTTAAAGATACAAACCTGGGGCTTTTTTGCTTGGGGTTACTTCTGAACGAGCCATTACGCATTCCTACTCACAGGTAGTCTTCTCATCAGATGTTTAATTATTTTTAAATGTACATATAACAAAGGTTATATTTAAGGGATTTGTGTTCTCAGCACAAGTATTTTCATACGTTTTGGTATCTGCACTCAGCAGAAAAGAATAATGAATGTTTTATGACTTTAACATCTACAGCAAAAAGGAACATTCAGTAAGCCAATCCAACAGTTTCGTCAGGACATTGCCAAGAAAGACGACTTTGTGATGCAGCTTGTTTGGGACTATGTTCACAGCTTACATCATATTTGCACAGTAAGTACCAAGTATTATCAAAACAGGCTTTCAGAATTATCTTCTACTAAAGTATTCCTGGGATCCAACAAATGGCCAAGTAAACAATATGCTGCATTCTCTCTCACTAACATGCCTGGGTGGCTTCAGGCCCATCTCTCAGATCATTTTGATAACAAGCAGCAGTGACAGAGGACAGGACTGATTGTCTAAAAGGGGCAATGTGGCAGATTACAAAAGGGATTGAGAGGAAGATGGAAAGAAAAGGTAGTTAACTATCAGAACCAAAAATAGCCCTACGCAGGACGTGGCTCAGCTTGGAAGAACAGGGAGGACATGCACACTTAGCTTTCGAAAGCACAAAGTGTTCCAAGTCTCCTAAAGCTACTCCTCCGAAACAGCTGTGCCTGAGGGAGTGTTTTGAGATAGACAATGATAAGAAAAAAAAGGGAAGTTCCTCTGTGAGTACTTGGGGGGGGGAGGCAGGAAATAGTGAAAATCTCAACACAAACTGAATAATGTACAACTTTGATAAAATAACATCATTTTTGCCACAGCCCACAGCTAGGGACTACACCTTGAGTTCAAGAAACGAGTGAGATTCAAGAGAATTGGACACTTGCATGGATAACAACAATACCCAGGTATGGCATCACGATTTTTTGGGGTATTTTATTTCACAGTTAGCTTCTGGGGAGTTTCCAGTATCTTCCTTTGACACACCCTGGTATTCCCTTTGTCAGAAATGGAAAGCAGGTCAGCTAGATCACGGCTCTGATGCCACGTAACAATTCCAATATCAGTGAGAGGAAGTCCAGAACCAAAACCAGCATGGAGTTTTAATTTTGGCAACATAAAGACCATCAGGCTCCCTACGGAACACCCATGCGTATCATGGTGAATATAGAGGTCTTCTCTCATAACTTACCTCTACCAAGAAAATGAAGCATAAGACCTTGAGCCAGCAGCATTTGACCAGTTCTCAGTGTGCAGCCCCAACCACAGTCTGTCGTTAATGCAGACCCCTTTATCTGAGGAAATTCCTCTCTGTAAGTCAGCCATATTCTAGAAATAAAATCTTTACGAAACTCCTCAACATTTCCTGAAATCTCTGTGTTGATTTTATCAAAATTGGACCCATCTGTAGAAAGCTCACCAGATTCTGTAAGGCAAAGCAAAATTTAATTTATAACTTGGTATGGCACTTCTGTTATAAGAAGGAAAATAAAAATTATACAACTATTCTACTAGAACAATAGGGCAAACTTGGAAAAAGTAACAATCGCTTCAAATACAAGAAAGGAAAATTGGAGAACAAACGTAAGAGAGGTGTGCCAGCTGGAAAAAAAGAGGAAAACAAAACCAAAAAAAGAACAATGCAGTCAACATTACTGTGCCAATGGAATTGTTGACTTGCAAGTAAGCAACTGCTTAATTTACCTAAATGTAAATGGTCAAACAGAGAGAGATTCTGAGAAAACTGCATATTGGAAAGTGATAACAAAGGTGGTGGTGTAGTGATTTTTTGTACAGGTATTGTCACTATTTAATTCATGAGTTTTAAGAATGAAAATCTCAAACTGACAGGTAAATGAAGTAAAGTGCAAATTACAGCACTAGTATTTACAGAAAGAACAAGATTTCACTGTAAAATCTGAATAAAGCAGGTTAGGATGGGTTGTATTAGTTATGTTGGACAATTAAATGAGTACTTTCTAAGCTTTTCATATTTACATTTTTAATTTGGTAACTGTTAATGATGGTCTTTCTAGAAGATTAAAAATACATCCACAGAACTCCCACCGAACAAGACTGGAATGAGTTAAGTACTGCACTTACGTACCATCAGTTTTGAAGTGGTAACATCTTCCCAGCAGAAAGACCGGGGAGCTTCTACTGAAGTAAGTTTTTGTTTTCAACACCCAACCTAAAATAGATGAAAACAAAAATTCAAATTTGTGACTGAAGTATTCCAAAAAGGAATTTCTAATAGCATCTGGTTAAGCCAAAGGTAACCCTTGAGAGGGGAATATAAAGAACATGCACTGAAACTGGGTTTTGCCTTCATAAATAACAAAGAGTTTAATAGTTCTACAAAACACAGATTGAAGTTCGGGTTTAAAAGTAACATTACCCATATATGAATGTTTGAATGTTAAAACAATGGTACTACTGCGCAGAAATTGTTAGGGTACAGAAATGCTAAAGCTGAGCCTAAGTTGCTTTGTCTCTACTGTGAATTCATTACTGCATAGACTGATCCTGTGAGGCCTCCAACGCCTGTAATAACAGACAATAAGCTTCACGTACGACCAGTGAAAACGCAAGAAAATCCCTGTAGGATTAAACAAATACACCTCATCACAAAACTAAATTGCAGATTTCAGACACAAAGGGTAGTATAATATGCTGTACAAATTCAAAGGGACAGAATTAATTTTTTAGGTTTTGACAACACCCTCAGACAGCAGCATTTCCACTTAAGTCTAAATCCTGTGATGTTTTATTTTCTAAGTCCATAGTTTCTTGAACTTTTCCTATCACATGACTACCATTCCCCTTCAGCCATGTGGTAGCCTTGAAGAAAGCTGAAGAAAAGTATCTTTTCATCTTGCCAGACATCTCCAAGGCTCTGCTATGAGAATTAACAAAAAATATAAGAAACCTGATGGTAAATCTGAGAACCTTAATCCTAGAGGGAAAGTAGAAAAATTAAGGTTAAAAACAGATTAGTAAATAGCACACTTGAGAATCTGTTTGCTTATAAACAAGTTACTGATGTTCAACTGCGGAAAACTATGTCACTCAAGTGTGGGATGTAGATTCTTCAGCGGAGTTTGTATTTCACACACCATCCTATTTTTTCCAAAAAAGTACATATAAAAAGAAAAAAAATCTTTGCATAGTTGATTCCATATTATCCCTGTTTAAAAGTCTATGCAAATCCAGTATCATTTACCTAATGTATTTACTGTTTTCAAAATAATTTAAAAAGAAATTATTCAAATTTATTTGAAAAAATGAAAAGCTAAACAAGTTTGTTTACTGAGGCCGTTTATTTTTTAAAAGTGGTTTCAAGGGCTATGTTGCATTTTTATTATTAATATTAGTTAAGCTTCTGAATTAATTCCTATCAACAAGAAACATTCTGCTCCTCATTTCAGTGGAGACAGGATTTTACCACAGACTGTTTCACTTACTGTATTTCATGTTGTGCCATGCAGACATAAACTTTGATTTTATCTTTTCTACTTCATCTGTCCCTGTGGCCTCCATATTCAAATTCTAGAGAAAAAGCCATCGCTGTCTTGTAAGACGTTCAATTCTGCTACTGTAAAAACAAAAATATAAACACATCCATGGGCACTGAGCACACAGAGTATAGCATCACCACCAGCCCAGTTCGGTACGTGAGCCCAACGTGACCAGAAACAGTAATAAGCTTGCAGAATCCTCTGCTATCAGGGACTGAGAAGCAATCACGTCCCATGAATAAGTAATAAAAACATTTAATTCCAAATATACACCAATAAAATTACTGTACAAAGCTAAATAAAATGTAACGTTCTCCAACAGCTCTCTATTGCACAACAAACTGATCTAGAGCATATAACCCGAGCTGGAATACGCGTACACTCATTGTCAGTGAAAGGAAGAGCTACTGTGAGTTTCATAAATAGAATAGATGCTATTCTTTTCTGTTGAATAGAATACAATAACCACTTTTTTTCACCCCCACATCAGGGGTTCTGAGAACCAATAAACAAATCTTTGCTGTTTTGAAAACAGCATTGGTTTCAGCTTTCTAATACAGAATTTTCTAAGCCAAAGTTTACAGGCATTGGAGGAACTGAAAGACAAAGTGCAACATGGTTTGCTATGTGCGTGCAAGGCAGAAAATGTGTACTGACAGGGACATGATTTTGTACAGAATTAACTTGCTAGAGGGGTAACATCAAAAGATGTGTAGAGCACTGTCATAAAATCAGTATTTACTTTACATCTCTTCTAATTATCACCTGCAGTGCAAAAAAGGCTCTATTACAATTGGATCATGTTGTCTACAATAGTCCAGATGTGCTACAAGAATGACAGTGGTAAAATGGTGGTAAAAACCACTACAGTGCAGATTAATTTTGTAAAAACTGCTTATAAATTTTCCAAGGTGGGGGGTGGGAATGCACTTTTACTGACTCTTGCTGAACTGCAAGACAAGACGGACTTCACCTTAAAAGCAACCTCACCTGGTAATAATACAGAAAGAATATATACTGCCTTTATCCCCCTTTCTAAGAAATCTGAGAAAATGGGACAGAACTCCTGACCTAGTGGAAGATGTCCCTGCCCATGGGGGGAGTGGAACTAGATGATCTTCAAGGTCCCTTCCAACCCAAACCACTGTATGATTTTATGAACTCCCTTTGTAGTCCACCTGCACAATCCGTAACAGGAAGTTTGCTATTAATTGAGATTCCTTCACTGCATATATTCAGTCAATGGTTCACTTTAAAACAACTGATACAGGAGGTTTTCTTGATGTCATTTGGTAGCCCAAACCCTTGCACAGATAGCTGAAAAATTAAGAGCTACTGCTTCAACAGGCAGGAGCTCTTGTGCTACATCAAAAACTGATCAGTGCTGGTACATGACTGCAACCTTCACCATATTTTTAGCTAAGTGCTGATAACATCAGATGATGTGAACAAAAGTGAACTAATTTTTTTAATAACCTTGGACCAGGAGCATACACCATCACCCATGCTATGCATAACTTCCTTATTTTACAAGGTGAATCTAGAACTGTATTTACCTTTCCGTGTGTTATTCTCCATTGAACTGGGATCAAAAGAAGGATGAAGACTAAACCAGGTTACTTCTCTCCCCTGGGAGCATATTTTAAGTAAAACCCAACCACTGACAGTGTAACTGAGGAGAGTGTGAAGATGTTGGGGTGCCAATGTCTTCAGAGCCTGAGGGTACTCACACAAACGCATGTTTCTGGGACCTGTAGGCAGGGCAAGGAGAATAGCAGTCTACTACTCAAGCCACCCCTAGCATGTTTTTCTGCTTCTCCATTGTATTATTTCATAAAAGTCTGTCAACAACTTTTTGACAGAACGAGAGGCAATGCAAGCTCACAAACGTGGGGGGAAGACTTGATATTTCTTTTGCTAGTGAAAATAACAAATGGCTACAACCCCACTATGGTTAGCCTCGTGTCGAGCTGGGGTTTTGCAGGGGAAGGAAAAGAAATACAATTTAACGTTAGGTTTTAATTGCTTGCCTTATTTCCCCTCTTTTTTCTTTAGGAAAAAAAGGAAAGACTGACTGTATCACTGACTCTAGCTGGCAAAGCTGGTAAGATGAACTTCTTCAGGAGGTATGTTTGGTCCAGTCTGTCCTCACATGATCAAGCTGCAACAATCATTTATGCAGACGCCACTGACTGCCTTAAAAGCCAATACCAATAAAAGCTCCCTCTGGCTAAAATTAGAAGTGAAACAAACTCCACTGTTCTGAAAGGGCCTGAAGGAAAAATTACTGAAATGAGAAAGAAGCTCATTTTCCTTTAGAAGACAATGGTCATCACAGCACGTTTTTCTTTCATCCAGTTCCATGTCTTCCCTAGCATTATGCTAAAAATGTGAAAAGGACTTCAAAGAAGAATGCTAACACAAAACAGGCACATTTATTCCACTGGAAAAACTCAGGTTCCTCCCACCAATGTAAGATGGCATCAGCAATAGTTCCACTGAAATTAATGGCACAGCATCAGGAGAAGGTCACAGGGAATACAGATTCAAGCCCAACAGGCACAATGCAACCCCCATTATTAAATCTAAAGCTAATGGCTTTATACTGAACTTGTCTCATTTAAGAAGTTATCCAGAACGTACATTAGTAGGATGATGTTATGTACAGAGCAGCAGGACACACTTCTGAATGAAAAATGAAGTTCTGTCCTCTCAGAGCCCCCGTTACCCTGTCTCTGAGGGGGGAGAATTGCAGCGAGGTGACTGTTAAAAGCGATGGAAGAAAAAAAACTCCCTAACAACAGGATTTGTTTCTTTTCATTAGGAACAGCAAAGCACCCTAGCCTGCCCATACAACCACAGCCAAAGGGATGAACGAAGTCTAACTGTGACTGTCTTTATTAATAAAGAATGAAGACTCCCTTCACTTCTTCGCTATCCGGAAAGAACCTGAACAGCAGCGATGACAGGCAGCAAACCCCACACAGATGCCCCGGACAGCGAATAAAGCCAAAAGGTAATTTTTAAGGTGTTAGCTCCTTCCAGCTACAAACACACGTTAAGACAGTTAGAAATAATACTTCGTAAAGGGCAGGCGAAGAAAAACAGGGTTTCTTTTTAAAAATCCTGTCACAAAGACCGAACATTTAAATCCGCAAACGAGCTGCTGGCAGAGCAGCCGCCTCCCCGCTCTCCGCGGCCGGGGCAGGCAGCTCTTTGTGTCCCCACAATGACTCCTGCGGGGCTTTGTCAGCAGCCGGGATCCCGAACCGCCTCCCCGCGGGCAGCGAAACCGCCACCAGCCGCCCGGCGGCCCCGGTTCTTCCCTCACCCGCCGCCGCCCGCCGGCCGCAGCGCGTTACCACAGCCGCCCGCCGGCGGTACGAGCACGGCAGGAACCCGCCCGCCCACACACACCCCGGGATTGGGGCTCGGAGGAAGCGGGAGAGCCCCGAATCCGCTCTGATCCTACCAGACACACACAAACGGGCGGGCCGGGAGCGCAGCCCCGGGCCCGGGCCGCTGCCTGCAGACACGCCCGGCAGCGGCCGCCTCTCCGCCGCCACCACTGAGGCGTTTCATCCCGCCCGGCGCCGCGGGCCGCCTTCCTCCCACACCCCACGTCCCTCCGCCGGCCGCTCACCCCTCACGGAGCCGCCGCCGGTGCGGGGCAGAGGGCGGTTAACGCTTCCCCGCTCGCACCATCGCCGCGGCCCTCCGCAAAGGGGGCGGGAGGAGCCGCTCGCACGGCGACCCTGCTGCGAGGCCCGCCGCTCGCAGCCGGAAGGTGTGTGGGACCGCCGCTTACCCGGCCGGGGAGCTCCGTGGCGCAGCCGGCCGGGGAGCGGCCTCCCGGGGCTTCAGCCGTCAGGGAAATGCGCGGGAACTACAGCTCCCGGCAGGCGCTGCGGAGGGAGCGAGGCGGGAGCGGCGGCGGGCCCGCGCGGGGCATGCTGGGAGGTGTAGTCCGGAGGAGCGCGGTGAGTGTCTGCCGCCGCCCGTGGAGGAGGGAGGAAGGGGCGCAGCGGGAGGTGGCGGGGCGGGATGAGGAGGAGCCGGGGGCCGAGCGACACGGGCTGTGGCTGGAGACGAGCCCCCGGAAGGGCGGGCGCAGGGCGGGAGGCCGGAGGGTTTGCGCGGGAAGGGCGGCCCCGCCTCAGGCCCCGCCGTGAGGGGCGGCCGCAGAGCGGAGCGCCTCAGCGAGTCTCCAGCTGGCTTGTCAAGGTGTTCTGGGGGTTTTTCTTGGTTTGATTTGATTTTTCTTTTTCTAAACTTGTGTCTTTTGACCCCACTACAGCAAAATGGTTCCAGAATCTCTAAATTCTCTGGAATATTTAAATCTCCAGCCTAAGCACAGGTGTTTGTTCACGTGCCAGCTGTGTTTTCCACTTCAACTTGATTTATTTCTTCTATAAAAACACACCAGTCACTGCTTTTTCTCTCACTCTCCGAGGCTAGACATGCTGAGGGTTTTTTTTGCCCCCTCTCTTTTTTAAAAGACTTCTGTAAAATAGGTTCTTCATTAATCTGTTTGTTTTAAGCTGCTTAAAAATAATCATTGCCTGTATCAGGAGCGCAGGATTTCGAAGGATGTGACTTGAATTTGTTGAATGTCTGGCCCTGGCGTTACCGCTAAACATCCTATACAAAGACAACGTCCCGGCATTTTCTGTGTACTCGGGACTCAGCAGCACAAGTTTGGGTTCCTGAAGGAAGTTGGGTGTTTTTTTCCATTTTGTGATTTTACTGCCTTCTGCTGGTCAAAGATGATCAGGCTGACTTTAATTTTTTGTAATCAGCACATGATTATAGCACATGATCTAAAATTAAGCTGCAGTACAAATACCAACAATAGGTGTTTAATGTATTTCATGTTAGTTTCTATTATGTAATCTCGTGGATATAATTTATTTCACATAGTAGAGCTGCAATCAGTAAAGAGGACCTTGAGTATTAATGTGCAAAGCAGACAACATCTTGTTTCAAAGGTCCAGCCATTGGCTCGAACAGGGGTTGGAGGAGGTTCCCTTTCTCATCCTTCCCCTGCCTTTCAGCTCGCAGCTTGCCCTGCTAACAGCACTTAGTTTCTGTGTTCTTATAAATCAATGATCACAATCCTCCTCTCTTTAGGAGTCCTTCAGACTAGCAGCAAGTATCTCTGTATAGCAGAGGTATAACACTACCATCATCAAATTTTAAAAATTCTGAAGAATGGTCACACGTAGTTACTGTTCCTTTTCAAACCTGGAAAGGAGAGATGATACACAGAAAGGGGCACGTACACTGTATATGTCTTTATATTCCAGGCAAAGATAAAGATTGAAAAATAAGAACCATGTTGCTGTTTGTACTAAACTCATGAAAGACTGTGGCCCCACAATAGTGGGTAATCTGTCAGTGCAGAAGGAAACGGGCCTCCTGCCTTCAGAATTTTATGACCTGTTTTAGGAATAATAGTTCTTCAAAGTCTCATTTTAGCTTTTATTTTCAAAGATGAATGTGCTTGTCTGTTTGTGTATGGTCTTGAATATTGAGAGCTGAGTAGCTAACCTGGCTTGGTTTTGGCTAAATGTTGAACAAAGAATTCTTCAACTGATCACGTGAAATGGCTGTTCCCTTGCCTGAAATTAGTTACCTGCACCTTCCTCCTCTGAAATTTAATAACCATGCCCTGATTTGACAGGCCAAACAATATGCCATCTGGATATACATTGCAAATCCCTTAGGCAATCAGGTTATGAGAATGAAGATACTTATTTTCTGCTTTTTGCATCAGTCACATCATGCAAAACAAAGCTTTGATTGCAAAATAATTACTCAGGCAACCATAAATAACTATCTGTAAAGAGAGAGTTTTCTTCACATTCACCAATTCCTGATTCTGTAGGAAAGATTTGCAGAGGGAGTGGGAGAGAACATACTGCATTCAACACATTTCTAACAAACCTCACAGAGTTTACACTTTCAACATTTTAATGGCATAAAGGCCATGCAAACCATCTTTGAGCTCTGTTTGTGCTAAATAAATATAGTACTAGAAAGGAAATACTTAAAATCTGTGTTCTTGGAAAATATAATTTCTCTTGGCTTTTTTTTAATAGGTAAACCAAGCTGGTAACACCAAGAGGCAACATCAAAAAGACTAAAAATTAGAGAAGATACTCTGCTTTATGGATCTTAGCGATACCATGGTTACACAACATTTACCCACCCGTTGCTGCAGAATGGTAAGACAACACCGAATCACTGGGTAGTCAGGGGAATTAAACTTCTGCTCCCGTTATCTGCCCCTAGACTACTCGATCTCCTCTGGGAAGTAATCTAAGCATTCATCAATAATCTGCAATATATTTAGAAAACCTCATTAAACATTTGGCCAGCAGTATGTGCTTTCCAAAACACCCGTTTGTCTGTTGTCTAAACAGAGCAGACCTTGGGTCAAGGAGCTATAGAGAAGGGAATTTTTCCTCATTTATTTTTAGTTCCATTTCCTAGGGAAGTAAGCCATCTGTGATCTGTTTCCCTCTAGAAAGTTTTGAAACTGCTCTGCAATTTAATCAAGTTTGCAGAACCTCAGAGATACTAAAGAGCTCCAGTTTTTGTGCAAATAGCTGCTTAGGTAAAAAGAGACCCCGGAGTAGGGTAAAGGGAGACTGCTGGAATCCAGGACGTGTTAATTCTGCTGCTCGCAGAACTGCTTGTTAAAATAGGTTACAACAAGGCTGCTCCCACCCGTTTAAGAACAGAAAACCTCAGGCATGCTTGTAGAAGCCTTCCCTGTGCTTAGCAACATTACTGGAAATAGAATGGTTAGATAAATGGTACAGAGCTTTATAAAGATGAGAAGCATTATTGATTAAAAACTAAGAGCTATGGCAACTATTTTGTCTCTGAAACAAATCCATTACTCCAGAACGTCATGGGTTTTGCAAAGAAGTCAGGATCTTCAAGGTTAATAGTCAGTGCGTGCACACTAAAGCAACAAAGCAGCATGTGTGCTTGAGGGATCCTTTTGGGGAACAAAGGATTCTCCCAAGTTGCTTCTTGAGATGTTCCCACCTGCATGCACAGACTGACTGCTGTCTGCTGAGAGTGGCCCTGAGGTCCTTCTCCAGACTGTAAGAATCTGTGCCAAGGCTACCCTTAATTTAAGNGTGGCCCTGAGGTCCTTCTCCAGATTGTAAGATACCTGTAAGAATCTGTGCCTAGGCTATAGGCTACCCTTCATTTAAGATCACAGAATCACAGAATCACAGAATGTTAGGGATTGGAAGGGACCTTGAAAGATCATCTAGTCCAATCCCCCTGCCGGAGCAGGAACACCTAAATAAGATCGCACAGGAACGCATCCAGGCGGGTTTTGAATGTCTCCAGAGAAGGAGACTCCACAACCTCTCTGGGCAGCCTGTTCCAGTGCTCTGTCACCCTCACTGTAAAGAA